>CAUYQV010128740.1:0-17090 GCA_963574575.1 Galagoides demidoff | reverse complement strand
ATATTCACTAAACAAGATACAGAAATGGCCAGTAAGAATATGAAAAGATTCTGAACATCGATAATCATTCAGAAATGGAAATTAAAATGACGATATAGCACGTCATACCTACTAGGATGGTTATACACTTTTTTTTTTTTTTGCAGTTTTTGGCCGGGGGTGGGTTTGAACCTGCCACCTCCGGCATATGGGACTGGCACCCTACTCCTCTGAGCCACAGGCACCGCCCTATACATTTTTTAAAATGAAAAATAACAAGTTGACAAAAATATGGAGAAACTGGGACTCTCATTCACTGCTAGAGGTAATGTAAAATGTACACCATTATAAAAAATTTTGTTTCTTCCCCTATAATTTAAACATAGATTACCCTATGACCCCACAATTCTATTCCTGGGTGTATACTCAAAAGAATTGAAAACATGAATTCAAACAAAAACTTGTATACAAATGCTCATAGCTGCACAATAGCTAAAAAGTGGAAACCCAAATGTCCATCAGCTGATGAAGTGATAAACAAAGTGAGGTGTGTCCACACAATGGGATATTATCCAGCTACAGAAAAGAGTGAAATGCTGATGTATGCTACAGCGTGAATGACCTTGAAAAGATGCTGAGGAAGCAGACACAAAAACCATATATCATATAATTCCATTTGTATGAAATATCTAAAATAGGGCTTGGTGCCTGTAACTCAGTGACTAGAGCACTGGCCACATACACTGGGGCTGGTGGGTTTGAACCCAGCCCAGGACCTCCTAAACAACAATGGCAACTACAACTACAACAACAACAACAAAAATAGCCAGATGCTGTGGCAAGCACCTGTAATCCCAGTTGCTTGGGAGGCTGATGCAAGAGAATAGCTTAAGCCCAAGAGTTTGAGGTTTCTGTGAGCTATGATGCCACAGCACTCTATTGAGAACAACATAGTGAGAGTCTGCCTCAAAAAAAAAAAAGAAAGAAAGAAAGAAAAGAAAAGAAATATCTGGAATAGGCAAAGCTACAGAGAAAGAAAGGAGACTGGTGGTTGCCCAAGATGGGGGAGGAGAGAACAAGGAGTGACTACTTGAAAGCTACCTTTTGGGGGATAATGGAATGTTCTGGAACAAAAGGGTGGTTACAGTACAGAAAGCAAGTACACTTTAAAATGATAAGTTTATTTTATGTGTATTTTACCACAAAAAAAGAAAACAGTATAGCCACTTTGAAAAATAATCTAGCAATTCCTCAAAAGATTAAACATGCAGGCTTGGTGTCCATAGCACAGTGGTTAGAGCTCCAGCCACACACACCAAGGCTGGAAAGTTCTAACCCAGCCTGGGCCAGCTAAACAACAATGACAACCACAATAGAAAATAGCCGGGCGTTGTGGTGGGCACCTATAGTCCCAGCTACTTGGGAGGCTGAGGCAAGAGAATTACTTAAGCTCAAGAGTTTGAGGTTGCTGTGAGCTGTGATGCCACAGCACTCTACTGAAGGCAACATAGTGAGACTCTGTCTCAAAAAAAAAAGATTAAACATGCAGTTACTATCCAATCCAACAATTTTATATACCCATGAAAGTTTAGAATACATATCCACACAAAACTTACACACAAATGATCATGCAGCTTTATTCAAAATACCTAAAACAACCCAAACCTCAATCAGTTTATAAGTATACAAGTTGTAGTATATGCATACAATGGAATATTATTTGGCAATAAAAAGTTAGACTACAACATGGATGAATCTTGAAAACCTATGCTAAGGAGGAAACGGCTGTCACATGCTATGTGTTTGCATTCCAATGGAATGGAATCTATAGAAATATCCAAATCCACAGAGGCAGAAGTTGATTAGTGGTGGCCAGGGACTGGAGAAAAGACGGAATGAGAAATGATTGACAATACGTATGGGGTGTCTTTCGGGAGTAACATAAAATATATAAAATTAAGCACAATGAGAGTTGTACAAATCTGTGAGTATTCAAAAGATCATTGAAATGACTGAATTGTATGGTGTGTGATTTATATCTTAATAAAGTTTTTTTTAATAAACTAACTTCATCTCATTCTCTTAGAATTATCTAAATTATTAATCAGCCATGTTTCTAGTCTGCTTGATACTCATGTTGAATACTTTTTCTTTCACCTTGATTCACTCTAGCATTTAGCCACGCTTTAGATAATTACTCATTAACAGAAACACTGAGGTCAAAATGTTCTCCACGTCTGGTAATCTCCAAGATAAGAGTCATAAAAGTAAATATGTGGTTTTGAAAGAGAGGTAGAATATCAACGTCACTGTAGACATAGTCACGCTTCTCTCTCTCTTTTTTTAAGAATGACTTTGCATTTTGGGGTTTTGTTTCCCTGACTTGCCTAGAATCAAACTTCAGCTCAACCAAGAAATGTTGTAATACCCAGCCTGAATAGGTATTACTCATAAAGACCCCTTCAGGCAGACAAAATGGGCTCAGGGTGGGCGAAGGATCCTGCTGGGACCTTGCTGGGTAGTCACTGGTGCCCATTTGGAATCAGAGTTTCTTAATATCAGCACTTTGATATTTTGAGCCAGATGAATTCTCTGTTGGGAGTGGGAAGGGTTGGGCATTTTTTATGCACTGCACAACCTTAAACAGCCTCCCTGGCCTCACTGGGTGACAGTAACATCCCTCCAACTGTCCATCAAACATATCTTCAGACATGTCCACCCTGGGGAACAAAATAGACCCCAATTAAGAACCATGATTTAAACAATCCCAGAACACAAGAAGAGAAAATTGGGGAACAAAATAACTAGTCCTGAGAAACTAGGATCCAGTTTTCTAGGAAAACGCTTTCCCTAAGAATGTCTCGAGGAAACCATTGTTTTTCTCACTTGCAGAGAGAAAGTTTGAGCCTGTATTGAGTTAGGGTCTAAGGAAGAAAGGGCCATGGTTTCCCTTGGCAGTCTACAAAGCACTTTTCCATGCTTTCACATGTCCCCTAGGATCCTCCAGTCACCCTGTGGAGGGCAGAGCAGACATCACAGGCCTCATTTTTGGCTGAGGAAGCTCAGTCCAAGACCATATAGGTGGGAGGAGACTGGTCAGACCTACCTCCTCGGAGGCCACATGAATGGGAGGAGGCTGATCAGACCTACCTCCTCGGAGGCCACATGAGTGTGTGGAGACTGGTCAGACCTACCTCCTCGGAGGTCACATGAATGGGAGGAGGCTGGTCAGACCTACCTCCTCGGAGGCCACATGAATGGGAGGAGGCTGGTCAGACCTACCTCCTCGGAGGCCACATGAGTGTGTGGAGACTGGTCAGACCTACCTCCTCAGAGGCCACATGAATGGGAGGAGGCTGGTCAGACCTATTTCCTCAGTTCAGCTTCCTTCCTTCCCTTTTTGTTGCTGCAACTTTCCAGGTCACATATCATAGAAAAAGAAAGGTGCTGGGCACACACACGACATCACAGTGTGAAGGTAACAAGGGAGTGAGCTCTCCTCCTGCTTCTGCCTGCTGTGGCAGACTACGACCTCAGGGAGTTCACTCAACATGCCCAGAAGCCAGAGTTTCCTCTTTCAAGTGAGAATCTTGAAATTCTCAGGTGGCTCAGGCCTGTAATCCCAGCACTCTGGGAGGCCAAGGCATGTAGATCCCTTGAGCTCAGGAGTTCGAGACCAGCCTGAGCATAAGATCCCATCTCTAAAACTATTCTGGTGTTGTGGGCACCTGTAGTCCAAGCTACTCAAGAGGCTGAGGCAAGAGAATTGCCTGAGCCCAAGAGTTTGAGGTTGCTATGAGCTATGACACCATGGCACTCTACCCAGGGTGACAGAGTGAGGCGACACTCTACCCAGGGTGACAGAGTGAGGCTCTGTCTCAAAAAAAATAAAACAAGACTCCTCCATCCTGTCACTCTATCATAAAGTAGCACTGCCCCTTTGGTGTTGCATTTACAGTTTTAGGGTTTTCCCATGAACCTGATCTCACCATCCATGTCAATTTCCTGAGTGTTGCCATTTTATAGATAGAGACATGAACACCCAGAAGTCAGCCACCACTTGCCCACTCACACAGCTGGTTTCGAATCAAAGCCTTGTAACTTTTACCCTGTGCTCCTGTTCTACTGATACGCTGGCAACAAGAGAGGGATCCCTGGAGCCAGCAGGGGAGGCTTCCCATCCTATGTGGGGCCAGAGCTCAGCTGTCATTCTGTTCCCTCCCACAGACCAGGCTGGACAGAGATGTGATCATCCCCGGAGCCAGGGCTCTGGCCATGATGTGGCTCCAAGGCCTGAAAGCTGTTCCTTTAAAGGTTTGAGCAGTTCTTTGCATTGCAGTGGAAAAGGCTAGGATTTACCTCTGAATCCCTTTGTTCTAAGACAAACACTGCAAAGGCCCTTCTATTAATGAAATGTGAAGCTAAACTCCCTCCTAAAGCAGAGATACTTGAAACCTGAGCCTCCCAATAGAAAAAGAGGTTAGTGTGAGATGGACAAGACTCAACCAAGTAGCCAAAAGGACAATGTGGAGAGCAGCCTGGAAGCTGCCCTAGATCCGAGACCCTATAGGGAGAGGGTAAGGGCCTAAAAATAAAGGCTCTTTTTTCATGCAGCACCATGTGAGATTCTGGGGAAGAAGTGAGGGCCAGAGAGGGAGACAGAAAGGCTGAAAGATGCCTGTGAGAAGGTATTTGGGGGCAGGTGGCAAGATACGCAGGGCTGGAGAGGAGGTCTGAGCAGATGCCTCAACAAAGGCCATGTATGACAAACCCACAGCTAACATCACACTGAATGGGGTAAGACTGAAAGCCATTCATCGGAGATCTGGAAAAGGCAGGGATGCCTACTTTCATCACTTTTATTCAACATAGTACTGGAAGTCCTAGCCAGAGCAATTAGGCCACAGAAAGAAATAAAGGGCATCCAAATTGGAAAGGAATAAGTCAAATTAGTTTTGTTTGCAGGTAACATAATCGTATACTTAGAAAAACATAAAGACTACACACACACACACTGTTATAACTGATAAATAAATTCAGGGAAGTTGCAGGAAACAAAATCAGCATACAAAAAAGAAAGATAGTTCATGCCCATGGATTGGAAGAATTCAAGTTGTTAAAATGTCAATACCACCCAAAGAGATCTACAAGCTCAATGTAGTCATCTCTATCAAAGTACCAATGATATTGTTCACAGAAATAGAAAAAAGCAATATAAAACCAGCACACTGTACCCCTTTACCATTTTTAACATTGCCTTAAAATTATTAAAAAAAAACAACATTCTTA
This sequence comes from Galagoides demidoff, assembly GCA_963574575.1. Taxonomy (NCBI): domain Eukaryota; kingdom Metazoa; phylum Chordata; class Mammalia; order Primates; family Galagidae; genus Galagoides; species Galagoides demidoff. The sequence continues at coordinate 11,822 of CAUYQV010128740.1, read as the reverse complement.
GCTCTGGGTCATATAAAAACAGACCTCAAAGAAAAAATAAAAACCAAAACACCCAGGCCTTCGGGAGGATTTGGCTCCCTGGCTATTGCTTGTTGACTACAGGCTTAGGGTCCAAGGACAAACACAGGCAGAATTGGGAGAGTGGGTCCTGACCTGGACCTGTCCCATTGGTCAAACCTTCACCTCTTTGTACTGAGACATTTCCAAGGCTTGTTCAATAATTCTGTGACTATCCCCAGATCACCCATCTGATCATGTTTCATTCTTACTAGGCATGAACCCTGTATTCACTCAAATGCCTCCATATCACCCCAACCTCAGGTCTCCTGAGGGGTCCCCCATTACTCAAAGCCCAGCCTGCATACTGTGGTTTCAGGCAGTCCCCCAGGTGGCAGTTGGCTCGAGCAAGGAATGACAGAGCCTGGAAGAACAACGTCCATCCATGAAGAAAGGAAACAATGCAAAAGAAACAGCACCAACCTGAGCCAGGGCCTTCTTGATTTTGCAACTGGTGCCTCCGATGAAGACCATGTTGGGCATGGCCGGCCTGGGGTACTCAAACACAAAGTCATACCTTAGCAGCCAGACAGAGGCCTTCTGATACAAGGCGGGTAGGTGCACATCTCTCTGCAGGACATCTGAGGCAAGGTCTTCATATTTTGAATACAGAAAATAAAGTAACAAGGGCTCCAACCCATGCATAAGGAAGTTGGCCACCCGTTGAGGAAAAGTCATCTGGTCTGAAAACATTGTGTAGTACCTGGGGATGTAGGACACAGGGCTTGGGGTTCTGCCGAACCTGAGCTCCAGGGAGCACGGGAAGCCCCTGAAGAGGTACACAGAGGGCAGGCCCAGGTACTCTGCCAGGATCACGCCACAGGGTAAGCCTGGGTCTGTGAGAAGAACGTCGAACTTGCTCTCCTTGAGGAAATTCATGGTGTCCTGGTCCTTCAGGAGGCTCTGGCAGTTGGTGAACCACATGTCGATGACAATCATGCTATTTCTATACTCAAACACAGGAGAGGCCAGAAAGGATCTCTCAGCAAACAGATTATTCCCAAAGGAATGGAAACGGTTCTTCAGATCCTCTTGGTTGTAGGTCACTGGGTAAACTTTTCTTGAGTAGTACTTGGATTCTTTCAATAGCAAATTGATTTCTGGTGCCAGCACCACAATGTCATGACCTCTGGTGCTGAGACGCTCAATTACATCCTTGACACTAAGCCAGTGGCTTCCGTCCAGAGGTACCACCAGCAGCTTGTCACCTGCAACCACTCCCCAAAAGGCTAAGAAGAAAACCCCCACAGAAACCCTCTGAAATGTAGGAAGAAGGCAAAGGCAGTCCATCCTGAAAGGAGTTAAGGTGAAGACAATGGCAAATAGTTTACATGCCTAAACCAGCCAGTCCTCTTCACAGACCACTCCCTTGCTCAGAATTTGGCCTTCCTCTCCCTTGCTCTGAATCTTGCCCTCTGATATGAAAAAAAAAGAAAACCTAGATTAACATTTAACCAGTTTTAAGCACACTGCTACTATAGACAAATTATGCTTCTTATCAGCTTTATCCCAAGCTTCTAGATTTTTCTCTCATCTCCACCAATCTGCCTCTCCCACTGTAGAGTCATAGCAATACTCTGAGGACAACTCAGAGAGACCCCTACCCCACCAACCCTCTATTCTAAATTCTCTGGATTTCTTCTTATTGCTGATGTCCACAATATGTGGAGATTTCCTTCCACACTGACCAATTCTCCAGCACCACATGGCTGTCCTACAAATCAATTCAGTTCTGACAGTAACACAGGGTCAGTGTCTGGTCCCACAAAGGACTGCCCCTACTTCAAACACCAACCACAGGTAGTAGGTCCCTAGGCCTGACTTGGCTATAAATCAAAGGTTCCCACACCTCCCTTCTTGGGTTTGACCATTTACTAGAATGCCTCATAGAATGATAGAAAACCATTTATTTCCTAGGTTACTGGTTTTTCACAAAGGCTATTACAAAGGATACAGATGAACAACCAAATGAAGAAACACCAATGGCAAGATAGGGAGAAAAGAGAATGGAGCTTCTGTTCCCTCTCCTGGCACAACTCTCTCCATGCCTTCAGCAGTCTGGAAGCTCTCTAAATCCCATAGAAGGAAAATGAAATTCTCAGGACTACCCCTAACTCCCTATGCAAAAAGGAAGGTAAGGCTGGAGGCCCAGCCATGCAAGACTCCCTTCTGAATAGATAGCTCTTCCTAACATTATGCTTCAGCCAGCTTTCCACACAAGGCTAAAGCCCTCAGGCACCTGCAGAGAACTGCGTGCACAGATCATCGCCAAGGAAAGGGCTCGCTGGCCTCCCGTCAACAAGGACATGGCCACGATAGCTTTAGGTCTGCAGTCTTGCTCTCATTCCTAAAACTAAAGTCTTTTCAACTCCACACTGATAACGTTGATTTCAAACTTACCTTCCCAGGCTCAGAACAGAGACAAAATGGGATCAATGGTTCTTCCACCTACCCTGGGACATCTGAGTCATTGATTCTTCCTTGGCTCCCTCTTCCTCTTTGAACACTTGCCATATCTTATATAAAATGCAGAATTCCTGGGCCTCACAAGAATGTAGCCATTTGCCTCACCATCTGCCCCCTTATCCCTCCTCCCTTTTTCTTTCTCTATGCCTCTCCCCTTAAATACTGAGTTCCCAAATTAAAAAAAAAAAAAAATTACAAATGCGTCTGGAGCTGGTATTTTCTGGGGACGCATCCTCAAACTTTGGCTTTATAAACCTCCATTGAGATGGTTGCCTCAGTCACTTAGCTGGGATTGTTACCTGTGCTTTTGGGTTTCTTATAGACTTTGTCACTTAGTAGCCATGATTAATTAAATCACTGTGTTAGTGATCAACTCAACCTTCAGCCCCTGCCCTCCCCTCCCTCCACAAGGTTGGTTCTCCTGGCAGCAGCCAGTCCCCATCCACAGGCACGTTTCACAAATTTGGGTATAATTAAAGAAGGCTTGTTCTGCATAACAAAAGATGATCTATTCACCTTTATTGCTCCCCTCACTTCAGAAATTGCAAAGGTTTTAGGTGTTCTGGACAGGAAATGAGAAACAGGACTGACATATATGTTTCTTATTGTATATTACAATATCACAACATGTTATCTGATACTTTACTTCAGGAAATTATGATTTTGGAAATACGAGTCCAGCCAGCAGGTGGTGAAAGCCCCAGAATAGATAGAAGTCAGCTAAGCCTGGCCTTCAGAACCAGCCACCACTGGCCACCGTCAACCCGGGGGTGGCGCATCAACCTAACTTCAGATTTCTCAAGTGAGAATGGGGAGGGAGGTCTCAGAGGATGACAGTACTGGAGACCAGGCTTTTCTGGCTAGAGGTGGTTCCTAGAATTACTAGAACAGCCTCGCCCAGAACTAGTCACGCACACCAGGGCTGGCACGCAAGGCCCTGTCCTAACCCATATCTTTGGCACTAGAAGCATGCTGGGACCTGGGAAAGGAGAAGCAGTCTGGGAAATGGAATTGAAGGGACCATTCCAACCCCAAGCAGGGCTGGTCTCGGGCACACTGCCAGGATGCACATTTATTGTTCAAAACTTGGCTTAGCACAAGCTGAGCAGCCTCCCAGGACTCCTTCCCAGGAGGGTTGCCAGCAGGATTTCCTAATTACAATGATCAAAGTGAGGAAGGTGGCAACACCCTGCTTTGAGTCTATTTAGACACCAATAAGACCCCGGGAAGGTTACAAAGGGGGCACAGTGCAGGTCAACCATTCTGGGGCAGGCGCACGCCAGGCAGAGGTCCTTCCAAAACAGTCCAGCTGGAAGAAGAATGGCTCCCCCAGCATGCAGAAGCAGAGGGAGTAAGAGGAGCTCGGACCTCTGTTGCTTGGTACTACACCTCTACCCTTCCGGGGACCTTGGTCTGAGCCCTTCTCAGCAGGGCCTTGCTCTGAAAAGCACATGGCTCATTACTGGGTCCTATTCTTATGCCCAGCAGACCCAAAAGGACACAGGTTGTAGGCAGGAGATGAAAAACAGGAACTGAAACCGCTATATATACCATCACCTTGTAAACTAAAAGAGGGCTAGAAAATATTTCTTCTTTTTCAGGGTGAGGTTTGACCATACTAAGACTGAAGTGTGTATGTGTGTGTGTGCATGTGCACATGCTTTCCTAGACTCTCGAAGAAATTTGGCATGTTGGTTAATGACAATGAATAATTTCTAAAGAATTGCTGCCCTGGGGCAGTACCTATGGTTCAGTGGGTAGGGTGCCGAGGGTGGTAGGTTCAAACCCAGCCCCAGTCAAACTGCAACAACAACAAAATAACTAGGCCTTGTGGTGGGCACCTGTAGTCCCTCCCTACTCAGGAGGCTGAGGTAGGAGAATCACCTAAGCCCAGGAGTTGGAGATTGCTGTGAGCTGTATGATGCCACAGCACTCTACCAAGAGCAACCAAGTAAAATTCTGTCTCTAAAAAAAAAAAAAAAAAAGAATGTGGCCCTGGTAGCCTAGGCCTGGATGGTGCCATGGGACTTAAGGTGTCCTTGAGAATTGCCATTTACCCAAGTACCCAGGCAAAGGCTGACTTTGTCTCAGGGATTATCACAGAATGAATGACTCAGGCTTGGGACACACCACAGTGCCTTTCCTACAAAAAAACCAGACTCTGTGGACAAGGAGCAGATTTCCCAGAAAGTGAATGAAGGGAACTTGGCACTTTGAGAGGAAGGTCTAAAAGTGTGCCTGGGGGGTGACTTCATGTTAGGGCAGGAGGTGCTGGGAAAGGCCGACCCTATGTTGGTTAACTTCTTAGGTGCTCCCTCTCCCAGATCCTTAACACTACCCACAACCCGTGAGCAAAGGAGCCAGAACCAGCCTACAAGATTCCAAAAACCTACAAAATGTTCAAGACTTGAAAAAAGAAATTTGCTGAATCCAGAATATTAAAATGTGGAAATATTTTTTAAGTGGCTAGAAACATCTAACAACATGTCAATGAATCCATAACAGTCCAACACATTGACGGAGACTGTATATGGGATGTGGGATACTGCAATAATTTAGGCCAAGGAACAGCTATAGAAGTCAGAGTGCTCTGGACCCAGATCCAGAATGGTCAAGTCTGAATCACCCACAGAGGGGACAGCACAGTGCAGGGAAGTATGGCTTCCCCAGCTGGACATCTTGAGCGGGCTGTGACTTCCCAGGGTGCTTGTAACAATGTTGGGTGGTGGTCCTAGGAGCTCAGGAGCAGTCAGGAGAAGCACAGGCCACTAAATAACATGACAAAAAGACCACTCAGAAAAGACATAAACCAGGACTTCACTTTGGTAAAGAGACTCTGGCACACAGGGATGATGGGGAAGAATTTGCTGCTGCTCCAAACTTGAAAGAACTCCTGGCACCTGGCTTCATGCTGCACCTCTCTTCTCTGCTTGGCACACTATTCCCCCAACTTCTCCCATGATTGTCCCTCATAGGAGACATGACCAGGCATCTCTGCGCCCTTTACTTTTCTTCCAAAGTAGCCTCACAGTTTGCAACCAAACATCTTCTCCCCTATTAGACAGGCAAAGCCACCACGTGCATTTGATTCTGGCTATTTTCCCAGCACCTGGCCAGGCATACACAGGATCCTGATAGACTGTTGAATGAAGACTCTTTAATATCAATAACAGGACAGAGCTAGCCATGTGTTCCTCTGTAACACCCCCAAACCCAACAAACCAACTCATGTCTGAAGATATTTCCCATCTACATAGGGAGGCAGTCAAGAGTACAGGCTAGGCACATAGGTTCTAAAATAAAAATGTCGGGGTTCATTACACACAAGTGTTTGTAGCAGCATTATTTTTTCATGGCTGAAACTTGGGAAGAACCCAAATGTCCATCAGCTAATTAGTGGATAAATGAAAGCAGTGTGTCATACAATAGAATACTATTCAGGCGCAAAAAGGAAATGAAATATTGATTCATGCCACAACATGGAGCAACCATGGAGCTAAGTGAAAGACCAGCCAAAAAGGAACACATGCTGTGATGCCATTTCTGTGAAATGCCCAGATTAAGTAAATCCATAGAGACAAAAAGTAGATTCATGCTCAGGGTGGGGAGAATGGTGGGAAAGGGAGAGTAACTGCCAGTGGGCCTGGGGTTTCTCTCTAGGGTAAGGAAAATTATCTGGAATGAGACAGTGGTGATGATTGTTCGTTTCTTTGAATATAAAAAAACCATTGAACTGTACATTTTATTTTATTATTTATTTGTTTATTTATTTGAGACAGTATCACTGTGTCGCCCTTGGCAAAATGCTGTGTCATCACAGCTCACAGCTCACAGCAACCTCAAACTCTTGTTGTAGTTGTCGTTGTTGTTTAGTAGGCCTGGGCTGGATTCAAACCCACCAGCCCCTGTGTATGTGGCTGGCACCCTACCCACTGAGCTATGGAAGGGGAGCTGAACTGTACATTTTAAACAGTAAATTTCATAGTATGAGAATTACATCTCAATTTTTAAAAAAGAATGCCTGGGTTTGAATCTTGGCTTGCTCACTCATTAGAGCCGGGACCTTGGACAAGTCATTCAACCTCTCTATACATCAGTTTCATCATTTGCAAAATAGGCCTACTCATAATGCTGTCTTTTGTATAAGCCCTCGGGGTAGCACCTGGCACGTGGCACACATCCAACCCCTGTTAGCTTTCATTAAATTTAATGTGTAAATTCTCAGGGGACTGTCCACCCAGCTGAGGACTAAATAACTCATGGGAGGCTTGTAGCAAGAACAGGATATTGACATCTGGTCATGTTGTTTTGAAGACCAGCTGAACATGTGGTTAATTTTCCTAATATTATGGAAATTGGAAATGACTGTGCTAGAAAATGCATATCACCGACCCAGTTATGGCTAGTGTTGATTCAAGGCCACATACCAGGCATCCACATGCACCATCATATTTCATCATACATTACTATATTTAAACAGCTCTGTGGGGTGGTATGTTTTATCTCCATCTCATCACGAAATAACATGACCAAAAGACCACTCAGATAAGACATAAATTAGGACTTCACTATGGTAAAGAGACTCTGGCAGCACTATTTTCATTTCTTTTTTGTGCCTGAATAGTATTCCATTGTATGACACACTGCTTTCATTTATCCACTAATTAGCTAATGGACATTTGGGTTCTTCCCAAGTTTCAGCCATGAAAAAATAATGCTGCTATTAGTCTCTTTACCATGAAAAAATAATGCTGCTGTTTAGAAATCCAGGCTCTTACATAAGGTTATGTAAATATCACAGCTGGGTATGTATGAAGTCAGGCTGGGATGGCTCCAGAAGCCACATGCTCAAACACTGTGTGAAATCACCACCTAAGGTACCCTAGTGTTGAAACCATGACCCAGGATACTAGTTCCTGACTCAATTAATTACTGACACCTTGTCTGCCTGAGACAGGCAGTGGAATGCCCTTTCTACTTGACCCCTCTGGGGCAGGAATTATGCTGAGGAAGTGACACAAAGGAAAGACAAAGGCTGGGAAGCAGCTAGAAAAGAGGAACAGAATAGGGAGGGGAAAGTAGCACAGGAGCTGGAAAGAAGAGAGCTGGAGAGGTGCATGCAATAAGGCCCATGATGCTGGGGAAGATAGCGTCATGGGGGATCTTGATGGCAGGGGTCAGGGCCGTGACAGAACAGAGTACCCTCTGCATATCTAGAGTGGGCCAAAGACGTGATGTGTGAAATTGTACATGTTCTCAGAGGAGTGGGGAAAGGGAAACAGCAGTATCCACACGCGACCTCCAACATGAGGGAGGAGAGGTAAGAGGCAGGAAAAGTAAGTGCCAAAGCAGATGGAGGCTCCAGCTGGGCTCACCTGTTCAGGAAAGTCCGCAGGTTCTTGAGGGAGTCCCTACATCAAGCATGTGCATGTGTATTTGTACATCACAGTGAAGGGGACCGTGTGGATTGTCCCTCACTCTCTTCAGTATCTTTTCATTGTCTTTTCATGCAAAAACATTTTTCATTTTGAGAAAGTCAAATTTATCTATATTTTTCTTTTGTTTCTTGTGCTTTCAGTGGCACATCCAAGAAACCACTGCCATATCCAAAGTCAGAAAGATCTACCTCAATATTTTCTTCTAAGAGTTTTACAGTTTTAGGTCTTCTATTTAGGTCTTTGGTCCAGTTTAAGTTAACTTTTGTGTACGGTATGAACTAAGGGTCCAACCTCTTTTGCATGTGGTTGTCCTAGCACTATGTGTAGATAAGACTATTCTTTTCCATTGGAATGGTCTTGTAACCCTAGTCAAAAATTAAATTGCTTAAGGATATATTAGTGTATTTCTGGGCTCTTAGCTCTAATTATAAACTGTAAATCAGGTGATATTGAAAAATTACTGATTGTGTTAGATATAACAATGATACAATAACATGGCTATGTAGCAACACATCCTTATTTTTAATGTTTAGTGAAATAATTAGGCATGGAATGACATGTCAAGAATTGGTTAAAAATACAACAGCCAAAAATTTTCTTAGAAAGGAAAGAAAATAAGGGGTGGATGAATAGTACAACTAAATATTGAAAGGTATTCAACCTAAGGGTGGATCACAGGTGCTCATCACACAATAGTCTCTCGTGCATGTAACTTTGAAAACATTGATAGTGAAAAGCTGAAATAATTTTGATAGCAGGACTCAGGCTAACCCAGTGACTACTAGCTTTTAATTGACCTGAGACAGGCCAGGGAAGCACACATCTCTTATTGTTGTGTGACCACATCCCTCCCCCAGTTCTCCAGAGCAATAGCTGCCCCAAATTGTATAGCCTAAAGCTGAAATCCTTGCAGCTGACCTGGTCATCAATTCTGCTGGAACTCAACTAATACTGAAAAAGAATGGGACTGATTGTTTTTTGCACTGAAATGATTTTAATTTCATCGGAATCATGATCTGTCATCCTATTTACAGAATTTAATTATATCCCTGGATTGACTCACTGAGATTTTGAGACACTCTCAGGAAAATCCCCTAAGTAGGGCCTAAGGCACCTCACACAAATGCTCATGCACACACACAAAAGCACACATGCACATACACAGGCATACAACACACACTCTATCATGAGCAATGTTTTCTTATCACACAAACGAGACTCAAACTATAAATCTTGTTCTCCAGAAAGATACAACAAGCCGTATGGTTTTCCAAGGCATAGGCCACCTGCCTGAAGCAAAGAAGGAGTAATACACAGTGTCCATGGGTATTTCAATGGAATTTCCTTTGTACTCATGCTGTATCCTAGGCTCTTTCTCAGAGAGCCCTCTTGGAAATATAAATTCCTCTTTGAGAATTCAGTTTGTTTTACATTTGTCTATACATACACTAATATGTAACCTTCCACAGATATAAAACATTTTCTACATATAGATCACTTAAAAGATACATAAAAATATTTCTTATATCATTAAAGTTGTATCTATAACCAAAAACATATAAAACTATATTCTGTTCAATATATTTCATGTTTTATAGATGTGGCCATATCGTAGGTTATATAAAATCATAGACAGCTTCCTATATCTCTAAACCCATCTGGTAACCCAGGAAGTTTCAGGGCCCCACCTTTGGTTAGAGAGGTCAGGGTTCAGCCAAACCCTGGGTGGCTCTTGGCACTGTAGTAGACGGAGAGTAAAGGGAAGCGAAGCCCGTTGGCAGGCTCAGCCTCTGAACTTCTGCTAACTTGCCCCTCCTCACCTGTTCTTGCTAAGGGCAGAAAGTCAGCCCTAACTTTAAAAGACATATAAATTGAGGCTCGGCGCCTATGGCTCAATCGGCTAAGGCGCCAGCCACATACACCTAAGGTGGCGGGTTCGAATCCCCAGCCCAGGCCCACCAAACAACAATGATGGCTGCAACCAAAAAATGGCCAGGTGTTGTGGTGGGTGCCTGTGGTCCCAGCTACTTGGGAGGCAGAGGCAGGAGACTCTCTTGAGCCCAGGAGTTGGAGGTTGCTATGAGCTGTGATGCCATAGCATTCTACCCAGGGGGATAGCTTGAGGCTCTGTCTCAAAAAAAAAAAAGACATGTAAATTGAAATGGCAGACATTTTTGAAATTTTACTTTTCTGGCTTTTTAGAAAGGGCATTATTGAGCCGGGTGTGATGGCTCACACCTGGAATCCTAGAATTCTGGGAGGGTGAGGCAGGTGGATTGCCTGACCTTCACAGGTTCAAGATCAGCCTGAGCAAGAGCAAGACGCCATCTGTAAAAATAGCTGGGCATTGTGGTGGGTTCCCATAGGCCCAACTACTTGGGAGGCTGAGATAAGAGAGTCACTTGCGCCAAAGAGTTTGAGATTACTGTGACCTGTGATGCTATAGCACTCTACCAAGAGCTACAAAGTAAGACTCTGTCTCAAAAAAAAAAAAGAAAGAAAAGAAAGAGCATTATTTCACTTCTCCTAGAGTTGGCTGATAAGTCACTGTTTCACTAAACATCTGCAGAGACATCTATGCAAGAACATGACTGTCATTACACACAGTCTACTGAACCTTGGAAGAAGACAGAACAACAGGTAGAAATGCATAGTCCATTCCTAACAGATGATACACTGAGATGAGATACCAGGTGGTTCACCTCGATATAGCAACTATACATTTGCCAAGAATCTTATACCTGCATCTGTCAAGGCTTTTTCAAGACCAAGTGACAGACTCCTGACTTCAACTGGTGAGACCAACAATATGACTCAATATTGTTTGGGGAGTATACACTATAATAGAGCACAGTAAGGGTATGAATGTCATGGGAGGGAATTATTTACAGATGACATTGCACGCCTAATAAATCAGACACACTATTAACAGGAATTAATAGATGCAAGATAAATCAAAAACCAAAGCTATACTTTAATTGCCCAATAATTAAAATGTAAAATAGAAATGGAATAACTACTCCATGCTTGATAGTTTCAAATAAAATAAACTGCCCAAGCATAAATTTTAATAAAAGAATCTTATATAAAGTGAACATTTAAAACAAGTGTGATGAAATAGTGAGAAATACATCTTCCAGAACAAGAAGACTAAACAGCAAAAAGATGATAGCTTTTCTCAATAAAGGAAAAACTAACAAACTGACGTAAAAGACTCTCCCAAGATAAAAGCAAGATGACAATACATGAATGTGAAGACAGTATTTAAGAATGTTTTTGGAGCCTTCTTCACAGAACCAAAAAGTGGGAAGCGCCCAAATCCTTTTCAATATTGAATGACTGACAAAACTATTACTACGTTGCATCCACACTAATGATTTCTCTGCATTTTCAAAAGAAAGTGTCAACTCTGTACAGACTGACCTATAAAGAAGTCTGTGATTTATTGGCACATAAGAAATACAAGGTGAAACATGATATATTAGAGCCTGACACTTAGTTTTAGTTTAATAAAGTAAACATAAGAATTTACACAGCATTATGGTTCTATAGCAAATGATTTCAAAACATTTTAAAACACGCTAAGAGCTAAAGCAGCTACAAAACTACTGAGAGCATTTTCCTGAAGAGGGTAGTACAAGATCACTAACAAAACATAAAGGTTCATTTCATTTTTGTTTGAAAAACAGTGCTGAATAATACACCTGCAATTTATGTATGGTTATATACATAGGTCAAGAAGGGCACCATTATAAAATTTGGTAAACAACAAACAATTGAATTGAAAACATAAGTCATTAAACTAGAAGGAAAATCCAAATTCAACAAATAGAAATGACAAATCACAGCTAAGTAAGGAAT
>CAUYQV010128739.1:0-35253 GCA_963574575.1 Galagoides demidoff | reverse complement strand
TGTCAGAGATCCTTTCTTCTATCTGCCCTGCTCTGTTAGTGAGGGATTCTACCAAATTTTTCAGATCCTTGAGGGCTGCAAACTCTTGCCTCAATATGTCAAAATCTTTGAAATCATTGAATTCTTGAGACATCTTTTGAATAATTCCTTGAAATTCTAATTCCCTCCTTTCCTCCATTCTGTCGATCTTATTTGCTATCCAGACTCTGAACTCAATTTCTGACATCTCAGCCATCTGTTTATGGTTGGGGTCTTTAATTGCATCTGCCATGTCCTTCCTTATGGGGGTTGATCCACTCTGGTTATTCATGTTGCCAGAGTTTCTCCACTGATTCTGCCCCATGCTTAATTTACACCATTTGGCTTTTCTCTTAGAGCTTTACCAAGGACCTGTTCCATGCTATGGCCTGAGAAAATGGGGGCTTCCTTGGTTTGGTGGGGCTAAGTTGCTCTGTCTTAGTTTCAGCTGGTCTCTATTCTACCCTAGTAAATCAGTTACTCTGGTTTGAAGTCTCAGCTGTGGAGAAATACCAGCAATTAAGTTACCCTGCTCTCCATAGACAATAATTGGAAAATGAAAATCACACCTTCTCACAACCACACAACCAGGGTAGCACTTTGGATAGTTCTCGGTGATTGGCCCAGCCCAAGAGGTCCAAATCAATTGTCCCAGTCAGCACTGGTCTCAGGTGGGGGAGTTCAAGGAATCTCTGGCAACTAGATAGCAGGGGTCTGCTGGCAGCTCAGGTATGACTAGCTCCAGTGCTCTGTGAGGTCAGAAGGACCAACCCAGCAAATAAATTAGTCTGGGAAAGTTGATGTCTTCTTCCCCACCTTGCACATCTGTCACACCCAGTCATTGGTAACTCCAGTGGGGCTGGAGCTGTGACCCAGTTCCCCCCAATGAGCAAATGCCCCAGGGGTTTACACCTGCCTGAGTCAGAGAGAGATCTATGTCTTCTCAGCCAGGTCTTTGTTCTCGGCCACTATCTGTCAGGGGGAGGTGAGGCCTGACAACCTCAGGTACTTAATGGAGGTGGGGCAGTTCACTCAGTTCCAGACCCACCCTGATTGATGTTGCTGGCAGAACAGTACAACTTCTCAGAGTTTGTTTCTGTCCTGATTGTCAGATACTGCTTGAGGTGACAGAAACCATGACTCTGTTCTGGGCAGTGGCAAGCAGTTGGAGCTTACACTGAGCAGTCAATTTCTGCCTCTGCCTGCCTGCCTTAGTTTTAGCTAAGATCCCCTGGGGGCCAGGTGTATCTCAGCCTCAGTAATGCGGACCTCTGACACAGCTCCTGCCTGGAAGTCTGCCTGCTACATGCCTCATGTCCCAGATCCATCTGCTAGTAGCTGCCACCAGAGAAGGTGCCTGGCTTCCTCTGGTTGCCCAAAGAAACAGGGCATGTCTATCTGGGATTGCTGCCCCAGGGTGCATGAGCCTTTTTGTTCCCACCACTGCTATTGTTCTATGCCTGGGGTGACTGCTGCAGCTCCTGAATGGTTCCCTCTCTGCTGACCATCCTTTCCTTACTCCTGTGCCACAGAATCAGCACAGCTGAGCAAGGGCCCTTCCCCTGTCCACACCTCTTGAGAAAATGCCCAAGATTCTGGACTCCATGGGGGACAGGCTTCCAGACCTCAGGGTGAGAGTGGAGGAGAGTGCTAAAAGTTCAGAGTTGCAGGTGGAGAGTATATACAGTTTGATACAGTTTTATGCCTGGTAGGAGAGTGCCATGGCAACCTAGTATGGGTAGGAGGTCCAGGGTCTCTCCTGTGGGATGGAATGGGAGGTGTTTGGACTCTGCTCACTTATTTGTATGGAGTTTACTATGAGCCCTACTCATGGGGGAGGGGTCTCCCATCCACTTGGCAATGGATTCAATACCTTTTGTTTGTATCTTTGGGATTGCAGCTCACCTCAGCAGGGATGTTATGCGTTCTTCAACCTTCTTTCTTGGCTCAGCTCCAAACCATCGACTTACTTGCTAAACTTCTGTCTTTTAACTCTCTTTCTGGACAGGAGCCTCTATGAAAAGCTGGCTACAGTTTGCCATCTTACCTCCACCTGAATTTGACAAAGGGTGTTTTTAAAAACAAAAGGTTCGGGTTTAGCTAATTTTTAAGGTGGCTTTCTGCTTTAAGATTTAGATTTTCAGGGGTATATTTCCATGTTCCGCAGAGTATGTGAGTCAGAATCAATATCCTCCTTTGTCCTGAAGGGTTCTTTAACGCTGTGGTCCCCACACCCCTGGGCCACAGACAGAGAGCTGTTGGTGGCTTGCTGGGAACTATGCTGCGCAGCAGAAGGGGAGGGACAGAGCAAAGCTTCATCCATTAGTGTTCTGGCTGCTCTCATCACTCACCTCCCCTACTGAGCTCCTCAGAGGGTTTAGATTCTAATAGGAGCAGGGACCCTGCTGTAAACAGTGCATGCAGGGGATGAGGGACCCCAGTTACATGCTCCCTATGGGAATCTAATGCACCCCTGCTTCTGGTCCTTGGAAAAATTGTCTTCTGTGAAACTGGTCCTTGGTGCCAAAAATGTTGGAGATCACTTCTCTGACAAAGTGAGCAGGCTGTCTTCTGGGGTAGAGTGAATGGGAGAGACTATTTGTCATTCCAAACAGTACTCTACATTGATTCGAGCCCCAGCATCTGAAATGGATTAGAATTCTGTTCATGTGGCCTTGGTTAAGTCATTTAACTTTTCCAGGCTTGGTTCGTATTCATAAAATGGAGATATGACAGTGACTTTGCAGCATGGTTGTGAAAATTTAAATGACTGTTTTTCATAAATTCCACAGTGCAGTGATTGACACATGATAATCATATAATAAATGTTCATTACTATTATTGCAGTTATTCCTTCTACATTATGTTGTGAGCTTTCTCTGGGTCCAGGATACTTATGGGACTAGAAAATTAAATGATTAAAGGCCAGGAAAGTCTGAAGGTGTCTTTGTGGAGTGTCTAGGGTCATGATAATGAAATCCAAATGACATAGATCTATCACTGCAAATATGCTGGGCTTGGAAATGACAGGACAGGGTACTTAGACTGTCAGCATCTTATTATATTAGAGAATTTTAAATAAACAGATTTTCTGGGCTGTGCTATCCAAATGTAGAAGCAGCTAAATAACTGCACAAAGAGACAGGGGGTGTGAACAATCCTCAGAGCCTCGTCTGCCTCATTTTGCTTTTGATTGCCACCACAGGAAGCCAGGAAGCTAATGGGACTTTGTATAATTTAATGATAATAATATGACAAATATTTAGGACAACTTGGGAATAAAAATTTAGATCTTCTGTTCCATGCACATTGCATCTTGAAAGCAGAATGCAGCCCTGCCTGCTTCTTCACTGTGCTGCCTGTGTGAGTTTCGGCCACATAGTGTGAGTTACTTATTGAGGGCAGATGAGAGCCACAGGCCCCTTTGTGCCAGAGAAGTCTCTTAAACGTGAGAAAGACTGAATTCTTCTTGGAGATCAATTAGGCAAAGTTAAAAATTCTCTTGAGAGAACATATGGGATCTCTGAACTGTGTCCAAAGAGCAAACTCTTCCCAGTGTTAAAGATACTGGGTTGCATCTTTCCATCTTCTTTGTCTCTCTTTGATCTTTTCTCTCCCTAATAATGTCAGCTGTCACCTTAGGTTATAATATCTGATACATTAAAATGTTTTTTGCATGCATAAATCACTTCTTCCTGTAGCCTACAAAGTGTGGGCTATGGGGCTGAGGGGTTGTTGCATATAATTCTAGGGCTCTGCAAATGTGACTAGCAAAAAGCTAAATACCAGGCATTTATTTAAAAAAAAAAAGACTCATTGAAATGAATTTCCAACCATTTGTGTAGAGGACATTCTGCATTTTTCATTTGGTAAAAGTGGGTCATTTTTGAGCTTTTAAGGCATTATTGAAGGTCTCTTAAGGATGCAAATTCAGGATTAACATTTCTATTTTGTCCTAACTCAGCAGCACAAGATTCCCTGAGTTGCCCACCAGGCATAATGAGAACTTAGGTGGAATTGTGGAAGTTGAGAAAAAGAAAAATTAACTTGGAATGTTCTTGATTCTCCAGGTTCATCTCTGAATGTTAGGGTCAATATTTTCCCAATTGCCTGTGATAAGCATTTACAAAGCCTATTTTTTTTTAAAAAAATTATGCCAGTTTAAAAGATGCAATTTGAACATAAGGCACATGCTTTAGTGAAGTCTAATAGATGACTTTTTGCATGTAAAATATTTTTGTAAAAGCAGAAGAAAATGATAGAAAAAGGAAAATGAGCTTTCTAATCACGCATGTTCAAAAGATTCTAATTCGACTGTCTGGGTGATCTATGTTCTTTAATGTACACTTTGAAAGGGATGCTTGGTTTAGAAAGAAAAGGAAAATTTATTCTCATAATGTGAGAGTTGTCTTAAAACCTCCTTTTCCTATTGACCCAGAATTCTTATTTCACTTCCCCTTTCAGTGCTAAATTATCTTTAACTACTGTAATATTAAAAAAGACATATTAAGAGTCACCTTGATTAAAGAGGAATGATTGGGTCAAATTTTGCTTCTGGGTTCCTGAGCATATTTTTAGGAACTGATTTGCTACCAGATTTGTATCTTATGTTGACTCCGTAGGTGACACAATTTATTATGCCCATAAATGGAAGGCTGGGGGCACTTCCAACTAGTTAATGACTAGAAACAGTCATTTCATGGCAAAGACAGTCCTTGATAGAACAATGAGGAAAGTAATTATGATCTACAAAGGGGACAGATAATTACATACTGATGAGCACCACAGCACAAGACCCTTCCCGGGTCACCGAGAGCACAGATGGAGTGTGGGGAGCCTTTAGGGTTTGCCTCTGAAGGGCAAAACGTAGCCTTGGTTGGGTAACACCTATTAACCCTGTGTATTTTATGATTCTCTTTGAAGTTTGAAGATAGAGATACTAACAGTGTATAGGAAATTGGATTCAATGTGGGAAAGTCACCTGAAGAAAGTGTGAGGGACACTAGAAACAGTTCTGTATTGGCAAAATAGGCACAAGGACACAGGGCTGCCTTTGTGCTTCCAAAAATCTCTAGCTATTGATTAGTGGAATAGCTGTAAATTTCTGGGCTGATTATAATCAGCAAGGTTTTTCCCAAAGGACGTTAATGGCCTCAATTGAAAAGTCTATAAGCAAGTTAGTTCGGACATTTAGACACGGCTCCTAGTGATGCAAATAATGAATTTGTGTCTTGCAAAACCCAAACAGAGTGATGCATTGTTCCTTCTTTTGCTACGTTTACTTTCTCTGATGCCCAAATCAACTACAAATATCTAGCTTGAAGTCTAATTATCTAGTTCCTTTTTCTATCTTATAAAACAAATTAATTTTATAGTTTCTTTCCTTCAGTCAAGCTTGTCTTAAAGAAAGGACAGTGTTATTTAAGATTTCCTCTGTCATGTGAGACTAATTGGTCTAATTCATTATGTAAAAACTACAAGATAAATGAGGTAATGTGTTTGGAACACTAGTGTAATTGCTAATGAGATCTAATGTGAGTAAACTGCCTATAACTTGTGTTTCAGCATGATGGATATGTTGCACTTTACTAAGGGAAGAGCTGAAATATACTATTAAGAATAGAGTATGAATGTTTTTACCACAACAAATAAGTAAGCAAGGAGATGATTTTGTAAATCAGTTAGATATAAGCATTCCACATTGTATATCAAATCATCACATTGTACACCACAAATGCATTAATGTGCACGGTTATGATTTAATAAAGAATTGAAAAAAGAAAAGAAAAGAAATGCAAAAAGAGCTGAAATAAGTTACAGTATCAGTTAGCAATACACTTACAGATGAAAACAGAGAGTGAGGGATATTATAATTTACTTTGAATATTTCACTTTAACGTTTTTTTTTTTAATCTGTAGAATTTTTACTACTTGCTGGATTAAATAAAATGTTAGTCATGAACAACTGCTGTGGTTGATGGCCTCTGGGCCAATATAGAAATATATAATTCTGAGTATAGAGTTTCCAAAGAACTGCGACTACAACAGAGACAAGGTCTAGAGAAGCTTATGGTGTTTAGCGGTCATAATTGGAAAGATTCACATCCCACTGTGCAGTGACAAACCTGGGGTGCAAGTCATATATTGTATGTTGTGTATGTTCTAGGAGAGATAGAGAAACAGATGCATTAGTTTCTGTGGTTACAGTTTTGCTTACAACTTTTTTTTCATTTTTTAAACTTAATTTTTATTAAATCATAACAGTATACATTTATGGGGTACAATGTGATAATTTGATATACAATGTGGAATGCCTAAATCAAACCGATTAACACATCCATCACCTCACTTTTTTTTTTTTTTTGTAGTAAGACATTTATAATATACTCTTAGTTGTCTTGAAATGTACCCTTGCATTGTGGGTACCTCTCTTCCTTCTCCCCTCCTTCTTACTGGACTATATTTGTGTTTTATCATTCATATGAATGTGTAAGTGATTATAATTGGTTTCATAATAGTATTGAATACATTGGATACTTTTTTCCCATTTTGTGATACTTTACTAAGAAGAATATGTTCTAGCCCCTTCCAGGTAAACATAAAAGATGTAAAGTCTCCATCTTTTTTATGGTTGCACAGTATTCCATGGTATCATATACCACAATTTTTTAATCCATTCATGGGTTGATGGGCATTTGGTCTCCTTCCACTACTTGGCAATTATGAATTGGGCTGTAATAAACATTCTGGTGTAAACGTCTTTGTTGTAAAATGATTTTTGCTCATCTGGGTAGATACCTAGTAATGGAATTGCAGAATCAAATGGTAGGTCAACTTTTAGTTCCTTAAGAATTCTCCACACTTCTTTCCAAAGAGGCTATATTAGTTTGGAATCCCACCAGCAGTGTAGAAGTGTTCTCTTCTCTCCACATTCATGCCAAAATCTGCAGTTTTTGGATTTTGTGATGTGGGCTAATCTTACTAAAGTTAGGTGATATCTCAAAGTGGTTTAGATTTGTATTTCTCTGATGATTAAAGATGATGAGCATTTTTTTCACGTATTTCTTGGCCATTCACCTGTCATCTTCAGAGAAGTTTCTGTTCAAGTGTCTTGCCCACAGAGAAATGGAGTTGTTTGTTCTTTTCTTATTGATTAATTTGGGTTCTCTGTAGATTCTAGTTATCAGGTTTTTGTCAGAATCATAACTTGCAAAAATCTTCTCCCTTTCTGAAGGCCGCCTGTTTGCTTTACTCGTAGTACCCTTAGCTGTGCAGAAGCTTTTTAGCTTGATCAGATCCCAGTAATATATTTTAGTGTTGGTTGAATTGCCAGAGGTGTCCTCCTCTTAAAATTTTATTCTATGCCAATATCTTCAAGTGTTTCCCCTGCACTCTTTCTAGTATTTTTATAGTTTCATGTCTTAAGTTTAAATCTTTTATCCAGTGAGAATCAATTTTTGTTAGTGGTAAAAGGTGAGTGTCCCATTTCAGTCTTCTACAGATTGCTAGCCAGTTCTCCCAACACCATTTGTTAAATAGGGAATCTTTTCCTCAATGTATGTCTTTGTTAGGCTTATCAAAGATCAAATGACAATATGTGGCTGGGTTCATCTCTAGATTCTTTATTCTGTTCCATGTATTTACATCTCTGTTTTATTTGGATCACTATAGATTTGTAGTATAATAATCTGAAGTCTAGTAATGTGATGCCTCCTGATTTGTTTTTATTTCTAAGTAATGTATTGGCTATTCTGATTCCATATAAAATTAAGTGCTATTTTTTCAAGTTCTTTAAGGTGTGACATCGTGGTTCAGTAGAGATTGCATTCAATGTGTAGATTGCTTGTGTAGTATGGACTTTTTAACAACGTTGATTCTTCACAGCCATGAGCATGGTATGTTTTTCCATTTCTTAACATCTGCTATTTCTTTTCTCAGGGTTTCATAATTTTCTTTATAGAGATCTTTCACTTCTTTTGTTAGATAAATTTCCAAATATTTCATCTTCTTTGGCACCACTGTAAAAGGAATTGAGTCCTTGACTATATTTTCAGCTTGACTATTGTTGGTATATATAAAAGATACTGATTATTAAGTATTGATTTTGAATCTCCTGAGACACTGCTATATTCCTTGATCACTTCTGTAGTTGACCCTAGGGGTTTTCCAGGTATAAGTTCATGTCCTCTGCAAAGAGTGAGAGTTTAACCTCTACTGACCCCATTTTTCTTAGTAAAGTATTTTAAGAATGGGAAAAAAATATCCAGTGTACTCAAACTAATATGAAACCAATGTATAAACAATTACATGCCCATATGAATGACAAAATATAATATAGTCTAACAAAAGGGAAGGATGAGGAGAGAGGAGGAGGAAAGGGACCTGGGAGGGCAATTGGTTGGATCTCATCTAATGTGTACAATGTGGAGGTGTTCAACATGTCTCCTGGGTGAAGGGCTCTTACAACTTGAACTTTACCTTAGAAGTGAGAACAATGTAACCTAGAATTTTGTACCCATACATCAATTTGAAATAAAAAAAAATCTTTTTGTTTAATATTAGTCTAACATGTTGTTATTGTTCTGATGGAAGCTGATTAGTCTTAATATTAAATGTTAATCTTTATGTATGACCTAAATGGAGAAATAAAGATGAGTCTGAAAAATAAAATAAAATAAAATAATAGAAAATAACAAAGAAGCTGGTTTCATGTTATTATTGAGTACATTAGATACTTGCTTTTTCATTCTTGTGATACTTTACTTAGAAGGACGTGCTCCAAATCCAAATACAAAGATGTGAAGTCTCCATCTTTCTTTATGGCTGAATAGTATTCCATTGTATACATACACCACAGTTTATGCATTTGTGAGTTGATGGGCACTTGGATTGTTTCTGTATTTTGGATGTTGTGAACTGAGCTACAATAAACATTCCAGTGCAAATGTCCTTACATGCCCATATGGGAGAAAAACCATAATTAAATTAGAGAAGTGGACAGGAAGAGAAGGGAGGGAGGAGGGAAGAGGAGGGAAGGGGGATTGGTAAGCTCTCCTGCATTGTAGGGTATACAGCACACCCATGGGTGAAGGGCTGAACTACAACTTGGACTTTACCTAACAAATGTAAACAATGTAACCTAAGTGTATATGCCCTTATATTAATCTGAAATAATAAAAGAAAAACAAGCTGGTTGCTCTTTATTCCCTTCTTATTTCCTTTTGCTCGGGAAGTGGTGACAATCAGAGCTGCCACATCACACTCAAAGATTGAAACATATGTTAAGGATGGTTGAACTCCTCTGTTTACCCTGAAATGTTCATCTCTGGACTATTACATGAGAAAGAGTCTGACTTAATCTATTGTATTCGAGGACTATGTATGATAACAGGTTAGTCTGACTCACTGAAGCAGGTCCTCCCAGGAACTGTGTGCCTTCGAGTTAGACCTGATCAGCTCCTCCTGGACCTTTAGTCTTGAGTCATGTCAGTGTTCTTGGTGATTACAATTGCTCTGTTCCTGGGAGAGACTGAGGACCAGGGTACTCTTTCCTTCTCTTGGAGTTTGTGATGCAAACTAGCTCTTCTACAAAGCCAGGCTTATGATCAGTTTGTGAGAACCTGCTGGCAGGCTGGCCCACAGGCCTCGAGCCTTCCTTGTGGCAGTTTGCTGCACAGAGCTCAACAGCATCCCTCCAGTAGGGCCCTGCTCTTGTGCTTTCTGTCTGTAAGGGTTTTACTCCAAAATTTTTCATCACTTACTTCCCAGTTCAAATATCACAAACACCACACCTCACCCCACACTGTGCTATTTCCTCCATTATCCTCTTGTATTTCCTTGATAACATTCCCCACCATCTATCTATCTACCAATATATCTATTGGTTTTTGTGCTTATTCTATTTAGGCAGTGAACAATCTGAGCACGGAAGATTCATTTGTCTTGTTCGTTGGTACGTCCTTAGTTCCTTGAATTGTACCTCATAGAACATAAGTGTTTAACGAATATTCGTTGAATAATTGAGTCTTCCAAATCACATCAAGTTTGTAAGTTATTCATCCTCAAGTAGGTAGACATCACATGAAATACTCAAAATGATAGTTTAGCATGATTTAAATTTTAGTAAAATTCCAACCGAATCTAGAGAGTTTCCCGTCCAAAATTTTTCTTTATTTATTGCAGCTTATAGCCATTAACTTGTAGAAATCCGTAAGACATGACCCAGAGTGGCTTAGGTATAGAAAGTTTTTAAAAATGAAAAAAATTAATAATTCTTGGGAAGATAGTATGTAGGTCCTCCAGGAGGTAACATGGATGACACCTTGATTTTGAACTTCTGGCCTCCAGAACTGTGAGAAAATAAGTTTCTATTGTTTTAAGTCACCTAGTTTGTGATAACTTTTCAGAAAGCCCTAGGAGACAATTTGGACAATTTCTGTCTTCCCCGGGAGCAGTCCATGTGATGGCTCTGAGTTGTGTGTTGGGTAGGGGAGGGCACAGTTGTGACTCTGACTCCGGTAAGTCTCACTTCCCTTTCCCAAGGCTGTCTCCAATACAGACTATAAATGAGCTACCTTTTAAAAGAGCCACATTCTTGTAATCTGTAATAGACAGTGGAATCATTTATGGTCCAAAATCAGGCTTTTTCTAACTCCGTGGTTCATTGTTTTGTGAAAATACACCAGGTGGAGATAAGCGATCCTTATTTCTGGTAATGGATAAGTGCAAAAGAGTTAAAAATCTAATTCATAACCTAATTTTTAACGCATAACTTTCTTGAGGCATTTTTTAAAAATACAAGGCCAGCTGTGGACAGTGTAGCTCCAGGAACCCTAATGTACTACTAGAAAAAGAATGTGGGTTCCATAACCTGTCATTTTTCTCTATTTAATTTCTGTTGAAGAATTTTACTGTGTCCTTTGGGTATCTCCATTTCATTCATTAATGAGTCCTGGGGATATGAAATGAATGATGGGACTAAACTGTCGGGCAGGAGAAAAATGCTTTGGAAATTTTTCTCTGTGTGATATTGCTACTTTCATCTTAATTCTCCTGCTTCAGCTGCCTGTCATATTAGGCCTGCACGTTCAACAAAGACTAAATAAAAGCCTAATGTTAATTTATTTTGATTTCCTACTTAGGGTTAACTCATTACCATTTTCATTTTTAGGTTTCAGGCTCTTATTCTAAGTTTGTTGGCAGGTTATAATGGATTGCTTAAAATTATGATGATTTGGGTTTTAGGCCTTTTGGGAGAATTATTAACATGAAAGATAGAAGAAAAGAAAGCCTATCATTTAGTTTTATTTTTGTTAACTTCCTGTGAAATATTTCTTGAGTCAAAGTTAGGATGCAATAGAAAAGGCAGTCATTTGCATTTAATAGTCCATGTTTGAGCTTTTAGAAAAATCTGCATAGCATCTTTTTTTGTTGTTTTTCTTTTGTAGACACAGATTGTTGCTTCACTGTTAGGCTAGCTCCACGACTTACTTCAATGAATGGTTTTGCCCTCTATTTTACTTGCAGAAGAAAGAGAAGCCAATTTTAGACACCTGTGCATTGACTATGCGTTCCACATCATTCATTCACACAACATGCATTCACTGACACCTTTTAGTTTCAGAGCACCAACTGAGATCACTTCAGATTAAACTTGAACCTGTTTTACTATTTCCCCACCTCGTCTAATGGTTTTGTATCCCTTACTGAGACTGACCGTGGTGTTACCCACAAGGCTCTTTAAGATTTGAACCTTCAGTTCATCCTTAACTCTCTTTTTGTTTAAGGCAAGTCAAGTGAAGTAGTGGGAGTGGGAAAGGAACAAAGAAATCTGTAACTAGTTGTGATCCATTAGTTGTAGATGCCAGTATTAGGACCCAGCCTCTCAACTCTCTTTGCCCCCACCTTCCCATATCTGATGATGATCCTCCCAGCTACTCATGTCCAGAATGTTCTTTGCTCATCATTGGGGACATTCACAGACTTATGGCAAGGGCATGGATATGTGACTGTCCTCTGGGCGTGACTGGATATGATTCAGTCCAGGGCAGAAAAACCCAAAACCAAAGGAGCAGGAGGGAACAGCTGAATGCCACCACACAACAGGCTCAGTGAGGTGGCGGGGCTGGCGATGCAGCAAGCCGACTGCCTCTCTGCCTTCTTCGTCCTTGAAAATGCACAAGCTCTGGTGTCCCAACACCAAACACAAACTCGGAACAGAAGACCTCTGGAAGGA
This sequence comes from Galagoides demidoff, assembly GCA_963574575.1. Lineage (NCBI taxonomy): Eukaryota > Metazoa > Chordata > Mammalia > Primates > Galagidae > Galagoides > Galagoides demidoff. The sequence continues at coordinate 23,000 of CAUYQV010128739.1, read as the reverse complement.
GTTAGCCCTAACAGGGAGTCCAGACTTGGAACTGATTTAAACATGCAGCATGTTGTAAACCAGAAGAAACCAATGATCCTTAACTGGCACAATTTTATTGTCTATGTTATTATCAGTTGGAGTGGAAATACAGAGACTTATATACCCTTTTCCTCCCCCTGGATGTACTTGCTGTGTCCCAGCAGACACCTCCAAAGGTTCTCTGCAGCCCCGAGGCTAAACGGCACACTCTTGTTGCCAGGCCTGCCACAAACAAGTTTTCTATTCTTCCCTCTTCTCAATTCCTGCATTCCAAGTGCTCTAAATTTTTCTCTAAATGGGGAAACCAAAAGTTGCTAAACTCCTTCATGACACTGCATGCCCTTGCCTGTCCTGGAGTGTCCTTTTCCTGGGCTGCACATGGCAACAGCCTACTATGTCACCAAGACTTGAAGAAAGCAGCCCCCTTTCCATCTCTGTCACTGCACTGACTGTTTACTGTGCCTTTGTGTTCATGTGTCTCTCTGCTACTGTGTGAACCCCACCTGCTTCGGAGTGTGGAGCGAGGAAGCAAAACATCTCCAACAACGTTCCTTCTGTGAGTTAACCAAACTCACAAAACATTATGACAGAAGATTGTTGTACCATGTTTTCTCTTAAATACCCCATTCACCTTTTCACTGTGCTTGTGGGATAATTATTTTAAGTCCCATCTCTTAGCCATAAAAACAGCAGAGCTGAGGTTAGTGGAATTTTAGTTCAGACCAACATTTATATGCATGATGCTAATGGTTATTAACATTCTCTTTGTAGCACACTTCTTGCTTTAAAACATGGAGCATGAATCATTATCTTTTAATATAGTTTCTATGTCTTGAAATTGTCTGATTTGACCCTGAGTAAAGATGAAAGACTTGAACCCTGTTTTAGGGTGCAGTTGTGCATGAATTCTTAGACAATAACTTCTATGCTTAAATAGAAGTGCAGTGCTTGAGGTTCAGTGATTAGGGTGCCGGCCCCATATTCTGAGGGTGGTGGGTTCAAACCCAGCCCCAGCCAAACTGCAACAACAACAACAACAAATAACTGGGTGTTGTAGCGGGTGCCTATAGTCCCAGCTACCTGGGAGGCTGAAGCAAGAGAATAGCCTAAGTCCAAGAGCTGGAGGTTGCTGTGAACTGTAACGCCACAGCACTCTGCCGAGGGTGACAAAGTAAGACTCTGTCTCTAAAAAGAAAAAAATGAATAAAAATAAAGTAAATGAAATTACACCAGGAATAGTTTTAGGAAGAAAAGCAAGGTTAATAGTTTACCAAAATGTGGTCCTACAACATATACAGTTTTGCCCCAAATGTAAAGCAACAATTATTCTCAGGAAACTTGGCATTAAAGACTTAACTTTTAAAATTGCTACTTTCTATGAGCCAGAACATAACAGTGTTTTACAAAATATCTTTAAAGACCATTTTCAATCAGCACAGATTAGCTAGATTGAGGCAGTACCATATATTTTGTGTAAATATATTATTTTTTTTCTCCAGAGGAGCTCAAAATGCTATGAGGAAATGTAATCCTATACCACAGTAAAGGATATCGTATTTATGGGCAGAAAAGTTGAGCTTTAAATCCAAGTTTACCACTAGCTAGCTGTGTGACCTTGAGAAGTTTGACTTCTGGAGGAATGGAGGAACATATTAGAACATCTCCAGGGTCATGTCATGAGTTGTGATTTGGTGGAATCTAAATCAAAACCTACAAGTAACAGATTAAAGGAGGGGAGTAAGAGCAGAAGGAAGAGATATAAAATGGCACAAATAGAATTAAAAGGGTAAATGGCAGAGACTTCAAAAGCCAGGCAATAGGCAAGCAATCAAAGTTTGCGAAAAATACTACACCTAAGGCATACTTTAAAGAAAACTAAAGCCATCTTAACTTCTTCTCTTGAAATTTTATAACATATTTTCAGACTAAAGCAATACTTTTAGATTTATTTTTTAATCTAGGTCAGCTCTTAAGACACAGTCAATCTCACATTCCAATTATGTTGAAAATTCCAAGGTCACAGTGTTATACCTTTTCATTTTTGATCCTTCTTTCTTATTTTGTCTCTTTTTATGCTTTGACGTCTAACCCAAGAGAACCCAAAGTTGCATATGTGTCAGTCTGCGGTGGGACAGTTAATGCACTGGAGTGAAAGAAAAAAACCTCTGAACTCCCAGCAATGTTTACTTCTATGTCTTTCTCATTTACGTTAAGAGTTTTATAACACTTGTAACAATACAGAGTGACCTACATATAACAACTTCAGACATGATATACACCAATCATGAACACACTACTGGACATCTTATACTGATAGGTCTGTGTAGAGAAGCTAAAATCTCTCCTGAGAGAAGTGCCTGCCATCAAAGATTTCTTCATGTCTGAGATCTGTTTCTCAACTTATCAATCTAGATCAGTGAGTTTCAAATGGTGTGTCATAAGGGGATTTTAGGTGTGCTGTGAAAACTTTTAAGGATCATTAATTAAATTATTTTAGAAAAGTATAAAGCGCAGTAGTATATTCTTTGTTTTATGCTTTTTTTGGATTAACATAACTGAAGTTTGCCATGGAAGTTTAACTGTAGATTCAAGTGTGCTGTGAGATAAAAATGGTTGAAGAACACTGGTGTATATATATACATATATACACATACCAGTATATATATATACACACATGTACGTATACATATCTGTATACATATTATGTATATATCCTATTCATATACTTGTGTTTTAGCATAAAAGTTAAATATAGTCAGTCAGAAAATTTGGAGAATGCAGAAATATGTAAGAGAAACAGTGAAGGACATAATGTCCATGACTCACCACCACGGCACACATACAGTCACTGTTCTCTCAGGATCTTAATGTCATAAAAGTCTATTATAATTGTGGAGGCCAGCAGTAAGTCCCATAAAGATGAACATTCTCTAAAACCATTTATTTATTATTTATCTGATTATTTAATGATTAGGTATATACTTTTTGGTTTCTGTTAAAATCTAGTTTCAGAAAGTGAGGGCTGCCTGTTATTTGAGCTTATTATTTAACCAGGTTAGCAGCCTAGTTTAAAATAGATCTTAGGGATATTACTTAAGGGATGGTATATAAGTTCATAACTAAAATAATTGACTTTCTTTTTAAATTATTATTAATTATTTTAATTTAATCCTTAGTAATTATCATAATTTAAATAATTATTTTAATTATTAATTTTTAAAAAATAATCAAAAACAGGTTAGACAATAATTGAAGCAATCATTCTTTTTTGTTTATATGTTTTATACATTTTTTAGTTTTTTCCCATCAATATTAGGAGGATAGAAATGTTTTTGTTACATGAGTATCCTGAATGAGGCTTATGTTTGGGCGTTTAGTGTGCAATCACCAGACAAGTGTTCATCATACCGTGTGTACCTAACGTCACTCTTGTGGCGTCAAGTGGAACTTTCAACAGTTCTTCCTCCATTCCATCTGTGAGCCTGGTTCCCAGACAAGCAGCGATTTTGGTAATTTTGATAGTGCTTGTGCATGTTGTTGACACTGGTCATCTTACTTTCAGATATAGTAGGGATATTTTGATGGAAGAGAATAGTTTCTTAGAATGACTTTTACTTGTACTTTTTCCACCTACAAAAGGGGATGTGGTTCTCATTCTCCTTTACTCAAATATGTATTTCATGCAATAAATATTTAAGGGAATCAAGTATACAAAACACTATGCCAGATACAATCTAGATATCCCAGGCAACCTTTTCTCTCTGCATTTTACTTTCAAAATGCCTTGACTCACTATTTTCCATGGACTTTGCTATGTATCTTATTAGCATCTTATAGGCATGAAACCCATCCATCTGAACTCTGTTGAAAATGGATGTATTTTAAAATTTGACTTGCAATGATATTTTAAAACTTTGATTTGAAAGACACATATTGTGAAGGCTATTTGTTTTTTTTTTTGTTATTGTATGCTTCTATTTTTAATTTTTATTTTTTTAAATTTCAGATTAATGTGAGGATACAGATGGTCATGTTACATTGTTTGTGTTTGCTAGGTAAAGTGCAAGTTGTATTCGGGACCTTTATCCAGGAGCTGTGCCATGTACTCCTACCTTGTGCCCACTAAGTGAGTGCACACCAGTTTCCCTTCCTACTTCCTTTCCCCTCCCCTCCCCTTGAATTATATTATGTTTTTCTCTTGTGGGTCTGCAGTTACTCATCGACTGGTTTTATATTAGTATCGAATACATTAGATACTTGCTTTCCCATTCTTGTGATACTTTACTTAGGAGAATGTTCTTCAGTTCCATTCAGGTTAATGCAAAAGATGTAAAGTCTCCATCATTTTGTGGGTGAGTAGAATTCCATGGTATATACATACCACACTTTATTAATCCATCCATGGGTTGATGGGCACTTGGGTTGATTTATATCTTGGCAATTGTGAATTAGGCTGCTGTAAATATTTTAGTACAAATGTCCTTATAGTAAAATGCTGTTTTTTCTTCTGGGTAGATACCTAGTAATGAGATCCCAAGATCAAATGGAAGGTCTACTTTCAACTCTTTGAGGAGTCTCCATACTCTTTTCCAAAAAAGGTTATATAATTTGCAGTCTAGAACAGTATAAGAGTACTCCCTTCTCTCCACACCTGTGCCAGCATCTGCAGCTTTGGGACTTAGTGATGTAGGCTCTTCTTACTGGAGTTAGGTGATATCTCAAGGTGGTTTTGATTTGCATTTCTCTGATGATTAGGTATGATGAACATTCTTTCATATGTTTGTTGGGCATTTGCCTGTCTTCTTTGGAGAAGGTTCTGTTCATGTCTCTTGTCTACTTACAAATAGTATTGTTTTCTCTTTTTTTGTTGATTAGTTTGAGTTCTCTATAGATTCTTATCAGCCTTTTGTCAGATTCATAACATGCAAATGTCTTTTCTCATTCAGAGGGCTGTCTTTATGCTTTAATTGTTGTGTCCTTAGCTGTGCAAAAGTTTTTTTACCTTGATGAAGTCCCATTTAGTTGCTATTTGTTTTTTCTGTGATACTCAGGTTTTAGTAAGAATGAGGTGACCATGAGGACTACAGTGAAATTCCCAACTGGGATGACAAGACCAAATGGAAGCTGAAATTCTTAGCAATGACTTTCATGGTTAGTGTCCTTTAAAATAAAAAATTTAAAGGTTTCCTTACAAAGACCCATCCAGAATATTGAAAAGAAAACACAATATTAAATGCCTTAAGTATTTATGTCTATTTGATAACTCCTTTTCTAAACATTATCAGTTATTATGTAAATTTATAATTATTAATTTATTTACTATTATTCTACAAATGAACTATAAATATTCTAGTGCTAATTAAATAGCAGTCATCTTTCTCATTTTTCTGAAAACATTATTTTAATGATATGATTTTCTAAATTTATATTTTTCTCCTTTTGACCCCTTATTTTTCCTCATCTATAAAATATGGATAATACTAAGCCATGTCTCCTTTTCTTGTTAAAAAGATTAAATGAGTTAATAGATGCAAAGTGCAGAGAATAGTGATTATGTGTGTGCTCCAAATACAAACATTTTTTCTTTAACTTTTACTTACCTGATTTTTTTCTTTCAATTACCTGATTGTCCTAGAAGACAAGAAAATTTATCAGAAATAAATAAAAACGAATTAGAAAACAGCCATGCATTTTGGTTCATCATTTTACCTGGTCTCATTGACAATTGTGCTTGTGATATTAATTCTATATTATTTGTATATTGTCAATTGGGGAAGAAAATCACCCTAATTACATATAATTTGGTTAAGTGGATGGATAATTTTCTTTCTTTTCTTTTACTTTCTTTCTTTCTTTCTTTCTTTTTTTTTTTTTTGTAAGACAGAGTCTTATTATGTTGCCCTCAGTAGAGTGCTGTGGCATTACAGCTCACAGTAACCTCAAACACTTGGGTTTAAGCAATTCTCTTGCCTCAGCCTCCCAAGTAGCTGGGACTACAGTCACTCACCACAATGCTCAGCTATTTTTTGGTTGTAGTTGTTTAGCTGGCCCCGGCTGGGTTCAAACCCGCCACCCCTGGTGTATGCAGCTGGTGCCATAACCATTGCTAGGGTGCTGAGCTGGATGATTTTCTTCTATGAGCTAAACATATTTACAAACTGCTTAAGTTTCTCTTTGAATTTCCTTCTATTTGTAGAATTTTGTTTTTGAGTGCATACATTTGAGGATTACTATAAAATAACTTTACTAAACTTTACTAAGTAAAGTTGAGAATCAAAAGTTTCTCCAGCAGCTGTGCTCAACTTTGAAGTAGTATGTCTTTTCTTCTCAGTCCCTAGAAGAGTGTATGGACTGGTCATTTAGTCACATCTTTCTCCTCTGCCTCAGTTTTCCTGTCTTTGCATCCATTAACAGAGGAAGAAAAGACAGATTTTATTGATGGCATAGAATGATTCTTTCCTAGTAATGACAGCTATGTTTTCTTGTCTTTAATCAGAAAAGTTGTTTTCGGCTCCTATTTTTATTTTGTATTGAAAATGTTTCATTTCAGATTCCTCATATTACCTGTTGTTTCTTTGTCAAACAGCCACAACTGTGGCTTGGTCTTCACAAACTCCTAAGCCATATGCTGTTAAAGAAAATAAATCTCGGAGAGATTAGAGCAAGATGTGGACTAGAGACATTTCCTTACCAGCCACTCCCTGTGAGACAGGAGAGAGAGGACTTCAGCCACCTCTGGCTGGGGGAACCTACACAGAACCATGACTCCAGGGGTACAGTGAAATAGTAGGAAACTTCCAGAGCCAACAAGGAGGTCTGGAGCTGAGAAAAACCAGCATAGAAGGAAAGTGCCTGGGTATGGCAGAGGCCAGCCAGCCCTACTGCAGAGGACTAGGGATGGAAGGGCCTGTCCTGCAGTTTTTTATTTTAGGATGGGGTGCTCCCTGGAGCTGTGGAAAGGCTTAAGCTTGGGAGTAAACTCTATCAGCATCTGACTGCTGGGATTGAATATCAGTGGGGTGGAACTCCCATTGGCTTGGCTACCAGTGGATGCGACTATTGTGGGAAGGCCATGTGGGAGGAACAGTCCACAGAGTCCCAGTGAATGGATGCTCTCATTTACCTGTTGAGCTTGGGCAGCCATCCTTGGGGTAAGCTGAATGGCCTCTGCATCTCCAGTAAGGCCAGTCTGTTGTCAGGGGCCAGTGTTTGGAAGGACAAGATATGCTTCCTAAGATATCTGGCAAGAGCTTCAGACTGCCAGTCCTGCAGGGACTGGATGACCAGGCCCCGATTGAGGGTAAATAGATCAGGAAGACAGGGATGGGTATCCTCTGCAACTAGAGGGTGGCTTCTGGCCCCCATCTTATATAGCAAAATCATCCTGTGTGTTCTTCATCTCCTAACACCACAATTCTACCTGGTGTCCAGGCAATATATTGAAATATACACACATATACTTACACATACACACACCACACCTTTCTTTTTTATTTTTTGCTTCTTTCTTCAATTTTTTTTCTTAGTATGTTTTTTCTTCTTTTTTTTTTTTTTGGTATTGTTGTTTTTTTATTTGGTTTGATTGTATTTTTCATTTTTCATTTTTACTTTCTTCAATAACAAGGGCTACTCCATTATTGGTATGGTTTTTAGCCCCTTTTATTTTTTCTTTCTTTTTTATTTCTCTCCTTTTTTCTCTCTTTTGGTATAGATTTTTCTACTTTTCTCATCATTCCCACATAAATTTCTCATACAAAAACTAAGATATCCCTTTTTTTTTATCTTACATAATTTTTAAAAAATTTTCTTTATCTGTTTTTATTATTAGTTTTTTATTTTCTCTGAGGGTTAGGGGGTTAATGCAATGGTCTGTTTGGGGCATCATGGCATTAATCAGGCTCAAGGAAGCCATGAGCTCATAAAAGGGACTTTAGGTTTGTATAGGGCCTTAAAAATACATACTGAAAACTACCCATGTTCCACTCTCTCCTCTGACTTTTTTTGTTTTCATGACTTAAAAATTTCTAGCAATTTGACATCTCTTTTTTTGACCTCAAGCAGAAAAGTTCCTCCCATCATAGTGGCAGTAGTTCAAGTTTGCTGAGGGCTAGGCAGTCTGGGAGTAGTCATGGCAGGGGGAGTCCTCTGGTCACCGAGGGTTGCAACACAAGCTAGGGTGCCCTTTTAGCTTTTGCCTTTGAAAAGGTGGTATTGATAGGTCCCCACTACAACATATTGCTGATTTTCTTCTATATTTGGCATAGGAGGCATCTTTCTTGTATTCATGCTGGTAAGGAGCTCCAGACCTTGAGGGATCCACTCAGCCCAGCTTACCAAAGTCCTGGAGTTGTAGGTATGGGTCAAAGCTCTCTGCTAAACACCACCATTTCTCCTATTGCTCTCTTTCTCTCTTTCTGTTCTTCTCTCCTTTTCTTCAAATATTTCCTTTCACCCCTTTTACTTATTTTTTCCTTTATCTTTTTTTCCTTCTTCACTCTTTACACTTCTTTTCCTTGTGGCCTTATACCAATAGGCTGCTTCAACATTTAAGCTCAGGGATAAGGTAATTTAAAGTGAAGGAGGTAGCCAGAGTAAAGAGTATGAGAAGTAAGTGAAAAAGAAGAAAGCACACATGAAGAAGAACCAACAGAAAAATTCTGGCAACATAAAAAACCAGAACAGAGCAAACCCCATCCCCCCCAAGGGATCATGAAGTAGCTACCAAGGAGCCTTCCACCTATAAAGAAATAATTTAAATAATGGAAAGTAAATTTAAAACATGGATAGCAAAAACAATAAAGGAAATTGATGAGAAAATAGAATCTAACAAATACAAAAGCAGAAACAAAAACTGGATTAAAGATATGAAAAATATAGAAGGGATATGGCAGAGCTTAATGAATTGAAGGAGTCAATCAGGGAACTTAAAGATATAGTAAAAAAAAAAAATCAATAGTAGATTAGACCATGGAGAAGAAAGAATCTCAGAGCTAAAGGATAAAGCACTTAAGCTAATACAAGTAGTTAAAGTAGCAGAAAAGACAAAGAAAGCAGGTTTGTTCAGAAAATTATGGAACCTCAGGAAGTGTTAAAACATATAAACAATAGGGATCTCTGAAGGGGAAGAAGAACATCCCAAAGTAATGGAAGCCCTACTAGAGGATATCATAAATGAAAATTTCCCAAGAATCACAAAAGATTCCATAACATTTCTTTTAGAGGGATATCAAATCGTGGGCCATTTAAACACAGAGCATCTCCAAGACACATCATAATGAACCTGCTTGAAGTCAAGAAAAAAGAGAAAATTTTGCAAGCAGCCAGGAGTAAGTGCTAATTTACCTACAGAAGCAGATCTATCAGGGTAACAGGAGACTCTGCAGCTGAAACTTTCTAAGCCAGAGAATGGTCATCTACCTTTAACCTTCTTAAATAAAACAATTTTCAGCCAAGAATTTTGTATGCTGGTAAACTAAGCTTCAAAATCAATGGAGAAATAAAATCTTTTCCTGATGTGCAAAATTGAGGAAATTTGCCACAAAAGACCAGAATACAGGAAATACTTGGACCTAGTCTCCATACTGACCATCACAATGGACCACCAACAAAGTAAACACTCAGAAATGAAAGGACAAAACCTAGCTTCACAATGGTACGAAGGAGAAAACTAAGAAATGGACTTTCACAAAATAAGATGAAAAGAACTCTACCACACTTATCTATTCTCTCAATAAATGTAAATGGCTTGACCTCCCACTGAAGAGACATAGGCTGGCTGATTAGATAAAAAATCTCATGCCATCTATGTACTCTTTCCCAGAAATACACCTAACCTGAAAGAACAAAACAAGACCTAACCTTGAAGGACAAAACAAGTAAAGGGTTTGAAAACAATATTTCAGGCAAATGGAAATCAGAAGAAACAAGGGTTGCAATCTTATTTTCAGACACAAATGAATTTAAAGCAACTAAAATTAAGAATGACAAAGATGATAACTTCATATCAGTCAAAGGAATATACAACAAGAGGACATTTCAATTCTTAATATTTATTCACCCAAATTAAATGTTCCCAGATTTATGAAACAGACCATCATGGGTCTGAACAATATTATATCCCATAACACTGTAAAAGCCAAGGATTTTTACAGCCCTCTGACAGAACTGGAAAGATCCTCTAAACAGACTTAAATGTGACCCAAGAACAGACCCAAGAATAGACTTAAATGTGACCCAAGAACAACTGAGCTTAATAGATATATACAGAACACCCCATCCCGAGGCCAAGGAATATATGTTCTTTTTGTCAGCCCATGAAACATACTCCCAAATAGATCATATCCTAGGGCACAAATAAAACCTGAACAAAATTTAAAAAATTAAAATTATATCATCTGTCTTTTTAGACCGCAAGGCAATAAAGGTGGAACTCAACTCCAATAAAAATTTTCATCCCACACAAAGGCATGGAAATTAAACAATCTTATTCTGAATGACAGTTGGGTCAAGGAAGAGATAAAGGAGGAAATTATTAAATTCCTCAAACATAACAACAATGAGGCTACAAGTTACCAAAACATGTGGGATACCTCAAAAGCATCCCTAAGAGGGAAATTTATCACGTTAGATGCTTACATCTGGAAAAAAAAGAAAGACAGCACATCAATAACCTAATGAATCACCTTAAAGAAATGGAAAAGAAAGAGCAATCCAAACCCAAACTTAGCAGAAGAAAAGAAATAACCAAAATTAAATCAGAAATAAATAAAAATGAAAACATCATTCAGAAAAGATATATTCAGAAAATTAGTGAAACAAAAACTTGATAAACCTTTGGTAAGATTAACTAGAAAAAGAAAAGTAAAATCTCTAATAACCTCAATGAGAAATGAAAAAGGGGAAATAACAGAGATTATCTAGAAACTCTACACTCAGAAATTTGACAATGTGGAGGAAATAGACCAATACTTGGAATCACATCATCACCCTACACTTAATCAGGAAGAAACAGATCTCTGGAACAGTCCTATATCAAGCACTGAGATTGCAGAAACAATAAAAAATTTCCAACAACAACAAATCCTGGATCAGATGGTTTCACATTGAAAGTGGTGCTGGTACTTATATTGTAGAACTTATTCCAAAACATTGAAAAGGAAGGAACCTTCCCCCAACATGTTCTATGAAGTAAACATCACCCTGATACCAAAACCAGGAAAGGACCCAACTAAAAGGGGGAACTACAGACCAATTTCACTAAGGAATATTGATGCAAAAATACTCATTAATATCCTAGCCAATAGATTATAACTACACGTTAAAAAATTATACACCATAATAAAGTATAGAATTATACAAAAATTATACAAAATTTATACAAAAATTATACATCATAATCATTCGCAAATCCAAAAATGTAATTCATGTATCATAGAAGCAAAAACAATGACCATATAATCCTCTCAATAGATGCAGAAAAAGCATTTGATAAAACTCAGCATCCTTTTCTAACAATAACACATAAGAATCTATATTGCATATAGATTCTATGTGCATAGGTGCACATTTCTTTTTTCTTTTTTGCAGTTTTTGGGTGGGGCTGGGTTTGAACCTGCCACCACCATTATGTGGAGGCTGGCGCCCCACTCCTTTGAACCATAGGCACCGCCCAGGTGGCACATTTCTTAGACTGATTGAAGTCACCTATGATAAACCTACAGCTAATATCATACTGAATGGAGTAAAACTGAAAACTTCTCCACTTAGTACTAGAACCAGACAAGGATGTTTTTTATGGCCACTATTATTAAATATAGTGAAAGAAGTTCTAGCCAATGCAATCAGGCCAGGGAAGGATATAAAGGGCATCCAAATGGGTGAAAAAGAGGTCAAACTCTCTCTATTTGCCAATGATATGATCTATACTTAGAGAACCCCCAATACCAAACCAAAGAACTTCTAAAGATGATCAAAAAATACAGTAATATCTTAGGGTATAAAATCAATGTCCACAAATCAGTAGCCTTTGTATATGCCAATAAAAGCCAGTCAAGAAGCTAATCAAAGACCCAATTCCCTTCATGGTAACTTCAAAGAAAATGAAATACCTGGGAATATACCTAATAAAAGAGGTGAAGTACTTCTACAAATAGAATTATGAAATCCTAAGAAAAGAAATAGCAGAAGATATTAATAAATTGAAGAACATACCATGTTCCTGGCTGGGAAGAATCAATATTGTTAAAATATGTACACTACTGAAAGCAATCTACAGTTCTAACGCAATCCCCATTAAAACACCAACATCATACTTTGAAGAACTGGAAAAAATAGTTCTTCAAGTTCTTCATTTTGTATAGAACCAGGAAAAAATATATAGCCAAGGCAATTTTTAGTAATAAAAACAAAGCCAGAGGCATCACTGTACTAGACTTCAGGTTATATTACAAGTCTGCAACAATCAACACAGCATGGTATTGACACAAAATAGAAACATGAACAGAATAGAAAACTGAACTAAATAGAAAACCAGGAGATGAAACCAGTTTCTTATCTTACCATCTGATCTTTGATAAAGAAAAAATGGCATACAGTTGGTGAAAAGAATCCCTATTCAATAAATTGTGCCTATGGTTCAAAGGAGTGGGGCGCCAGAACTGGATAACCACATGTAAAAGACTGAAACTGGACCCACACTTTCACCACTTACAAAAACTGATTTAAGATGGAGAAAAGATTTAAATCTAAGGCATGAAACAATAAAAATACTCAAAGAAAGTATGGGGAAAACACTTGAAGATATTGGCCTGGGAAAAGATTTTATGAAGAAGACTTCCATGGCAATTCCAAAAACAACAATAAACAATTGGGATTTAATTGAACTGAAAAGCTCTTACACAGCTAAGCACACAACAATTAAAGCAAATAGAAAACTTCCAGAATTGGAAAAGATATTTGCATTTTACAAATCTGACAAAGGGTTGATAACTAGAATCTACAGAGAACTCAAATTAATCAACAAAAAAAGAGCAAACAATCCCATCAATTACTGTGCAAGAGACATGAACAGAAACTTCTCTGAGGAAGACAGACGAGTGAGTAAAAACATAGGAAAAAGTGCTCATCATCCCTATCATCAGAGAAATGAAAATCAAAAAAACCACCCTGAGATACCACTTAACCCACGTGAGAATAGCCTACACATCACAAAATCTCAACATTGCTGATGCTGGCATGGATGTGGAGAGAAGGGAACACTTTTACTGCAAACTACTACAAGATTTATAGAAAAAAGTATGGAGAATCCTCAAAGAACTCAAGTTAGATCTCCCATTTCATCCCACAATCTCATTCCTAGGATTCTACCTGGAAGAAAAGAAGTCATTTTACCATAAGAACATTTGCACTAGATTGTTTATCACAGCTCAATTTACAATTGCCAAGATGTGGATTAACAAGCTGTGGAATACTGTTCAGCCATTAAAAAGATGGAGACTACATCTTTTGTACTAACCTGGATGGAGTCAAAACACATTCTTTTTAGTAAAGTATCACAAGAATGGAAAAGCAAATATCTAAAGTACTCAATACTAATATGAAGCTCAAATAACAGAAAAACTCAGTTTAATTCAAATTGGGGGAGGAAGAAGTGCCAGAGGGGGAGAGAAAAGTGGAGGGGCTGAGACAGTGGTGCTTCCATTGAAGGGGCACAATGTAAGGGTATATGGCACACTTTTTGGGTGTAGAACCCAAGTACAAGAGGGACTCTACCAAAGAAATGAAAATATTGTAACCTAGCTTTACCCTGACATTAACCTGAAATAAAAAATAAAAGAAAATAAATCTCTTTCCACAAGAATAATATTTAAAACATTTAAAATAACTTAAATGGTTCAAGTGGTTTACAGTTCAGTGTTTCTTGTGGTGGGAGGGGCTGTTAATTCTACTGCTGACAATTATTATGGGATTATGAGGTTTGACAAGTGCCTCTCTTTCTCATTCTCTCTCTCCCTCTCTCTCCTCACTCTTCAGGCCATGCCATTTTGTGGACTCACATTCAGAAATATTTGACTATTATCATACACTCAGATTTTTTAGACTTTCAGCTTAGATTTCAATAAAAATTGCAGAAAAAAATTTTTGAAAGGAGTATGAGAGAATAGCTAAGAGAATCTAAATAGTTTAAAATTAGGCACTAGACACATTGGTCACTTTTTATTTTTATGGTTATGAGAGCATCGTAGTATTTAATGTAGTGACAATCCAATACCTTTCTTTAGGTAGTTGGCCCAAGTTTGATTTTTAGGCATTTTGATTTATAAGTTGAATTCTATGTAACCTTTACAGGATTCCCTACTCCATTATTATGTTATTACTTTTGTGATGTGTTTTGAGCATTGGCAATGTGTTTGGAATTGAAAAGCATATTACAGTGGACCTATTCCTACAGTGGTTTAAACATTTTAGCTAAACTTTTTATTTTCCACCACTGCACATTTTGAATATATTGCTGTATATTATTTCCCCCAAATGGAAGTTCCTTTCAAATAAGTGTTATTTGAGAGTTTTCATTTGCTAGAGTTGCTAGGCTCTGGATAATGCTCTTTGGTGGTCTTTAGGTAGTCCACGATGACATTTTCATGCCTTTGAAAATGTCTGGGCCGTATTATAAGAAATAATCTTTGCAGTACCTTTATTTCCCTCTAATACCTGTATATGGAAGACAGCTATTTTTACTTTCAAACTTCTAAATTTTCTTGTTGATATGAGTTCATTTTTCTAATGAATGTGTCCACCTGAATACGTTTTGACTTTCTCAAGATTAAGAGGCCAGAAACCAGAACAATGTCTTTGTCTTTCAAGTTTTTTTTTAACTTTCCTAATCTTTGGAGATGAATCTCTAGTTGCTCATTTCCCAGGGAAGCATCCAGAGTCACTTTAAGGTGATTATCTTTTTATCTTCAACTCACTGAATCATTGAATCTTCATCCTGCTTTCAGGCCTGTAAGACTATTATGCCTGAGATTTTGACTATATAATAATAGATTCAAGATATCCAAGGTTTAGTTATAATTTGTATGTCATTCTCTTAACTAAGAAGAACAGAATTTTATACTGACTTTCAGTTTCCATTTTGTCATATTAAGCTTGTCAAATTTGAGAAAACTATTACTTAGGCTTCACCAAGAATATTTAGGTTGATTTGAAAAACTGATATATTCAAACTGGTTATGGCACGTATTCATTTCTGATTTTTCACTCTTATGGCTCAATCTTACAATGAGGTGTCAATAAGTTTGGAAGCAGTTTGTTAGTCTATTAAGTTGCAGGAGTGAGAAAAATCCTAAAAACTATTCACTATTTGGTAACTTAAGAACTTGACTGGTGATGTTTGTTTTATCTATTCAAACTGCAAGAATAGCTATGCCATTGTTTTTACACTGACAATAATTAGCCATTGAGGTATTCTTGACCTTTATTAAGTGATTAAGCAAAAAACACTTTGCAGTTCTGAATTGGTACTTTGAGGATGAACAGTAGGGGGATGCCTGTGATGCATGAAGGCATCCCTCTACTGTTTATTAAGTCTTGACACAAATAAATTTTAACCATTTCTTCATTCTTGTAACATATTTTTAAATGAGGGATGATTTGTAGAAGCTGTGGAAATTAAAAAATAAATGTAGAAGCATGGTTAAGTAGCTGAAGAAATAATCATTTGTTGATAACTAGATTTTTAGTCAGTATGTAAGATTGCTAAATATTGATAAAATTATGGTCAGGGAGGGAAAGTAGCTTAATATTCAAAAACATTACTTAGTTCATGACTAGAAACATTCATTTATTACCAATTAACTTTTGAACATTTGACATAGTGGTGGAAGAAAAACTTTAACAATCTTTAAGTCTAGCCAAACAATCTGAAGATACATAAATGACAGAAATTAATCTAAGAATTAAAAGCTAGAATAATTAATAAAAATTCAAAGAGCTTGTAAAGGCTATAAACCATCCCAAGGTTTTATATAAAATTATCCAGTCTCCTCAGTCTTATTCCACTAATAGTGTGTTTTAATAAGTAGACAAAATGCTTAAAGGCATATGCAAATTAGCCTTTCATTATCTCCGTAATTTGCAAACATTATTTACCACCTTTTACCACCTTTACTTCCCCCGAAGCACACCCACAGATCATACCTACCTATGAGCACTGAATTCAAACCTCAAGACATGTTTATCTCAGGAATTTCTAAGAATTCTGCTCTACCAGACTTTGGAGTTGGGTGGAAATACCTCAGGATAACAAGGTCTTTATTAATAACAGATTTAAACGAACTGATTATTCCTGTGTGTTGGATAATGAAAGGGAAGTGGGTGCCCCAGAAGCACTGGAGATCGGGAAAACAGGTGGTTAAGTGGGTAAAAAGTAGGGAGAGAAGAAGTACTACAGGTCTGGGGTGAGGTTTTAACCCCCTTATGTGTCAGTTTTCCTGGGGTTGCCTTAATAATGTATCACAAAATGGGTGGCCACACAAAGGAAATTTATTCCTTTGTAGTCTGGAGGCTGGAAGTTCAAGATTCATGTAGGTTCATTCTCAGGGTTGTGAGGAAGAATCTGTTCCTTGCATCTCTCCTAGCTTCTGGTGGTTTCTGGAACTCTTTTGACATTTCTAGTTTATTAATAGACACATCAGCCCAACCTCTGCCTTTGTGTGGTGTGCTTGTGTGCAAGTCTGTTTCTATACCAGGCATAGTGGCTTAAAGCCATGCTCCATCCTCACTCTAACCTCATTACCTCTGCAAAGGCACCATCTCTAAATAAGGTCACAGTTCACAATACTTGGAGGGTTAGGGCTCCAATGAACAAATTTGTGGAGGGTAGAGGACACAGTGTAATCTGTGACACCTTATCTGAGCAAGGGTGGATAAATGACTCTGGACAGGAGCGAGCACATTCCTCCCCCTGGTTCACCAGCCCATGCACATATAGCACTTACTGTGTTCCAAGCAAGGGTTGAGACACAGCGGTGAGCAAACTGGGCTTTCTCGACCCTGTCTACTTGACATTTATTATTCCATAACCAGGTCTCTGACTTTCAGGGAAGAGCTGAGTGATAGTCATGGTCAGAAGTCATAAAAATGCCTTCAGGCAGTAGGCACAGAATGCATGAGTGAAGGTCCTTAGGTCAACAAAAGGAGCATCAAACAAAAGTTCCTTAGATCCAATACAAGGAGCATCGGAGCCGGGCAGTAACAGGTGACTGAGGCTCAGCTTCCCTGTGAGGGAGCACAGCCAACTGACTGGCCTGCGGCTGCTAGGGAATACCCGTCCTATTTACAGAGGAAGGAAGGAACACATCATTTGGAGTCTGATGGCACAGAAGTTGTAATCACCAATCAGGTCTGCATGGGAACTTGACAGTCTTCCTTTCAATACTTTGCCAGAGTTGAATGGAGTGTGTTCCAGGTAGTGCAGTGAAGACCACAGGAGGAGGGCTGATCTTCTAACCCTATCAAAGGAAGGTGAAAAGCAAGTAGCAGATGGCACTGTCAAGGGAAAGGAAATTGTATTTCCCAGGGAGTGTAGACTCCTGCTGGTGAGTCTCCTGCAGGTGAGAGGGGCAGGTGCCTATGATAAACCATAGCTGGTTTAGCCACCATCTAACCACGTTGAAGAACTAGGATACTTGCCCAGGTGTATGTGCCAGACTTGCCTTAACTAGGTCAATAAGCTCCACAAACTTCTAAACTCTAAACTCTTGTCTTCTTTTTTTTTCAAATTCTGTGTCAAAATATATGTATTTGCAAACTTTGCTTGCCTTTTCCTGTTTAGTCTCCAATTTTTTTTCTGATGTGCTAATGTATCTAATTGTGCTAAAAACTTCCCTTTTTAACATGGATTCAAAATGTCTCCACCATACAAAGAGATTGGTTATAAACCAAGGCAGGTTATGGATTTGAACTTGTGAGTAGATCATTTTCCACAGTGAGGAAAGGATCCAGTCAGTCTAGCTTTCCTTGCATGTACATTTCTAGAAGGAAAAGAAACCTTTGGAGATGCAGAGTGATGAAAGGTTCTTATAAAAGGATTGGCAGTTGCAATGGCTCATGGTTTACTCCATTGTGACAGAGTCTGGAGAACAATGGGATAGGCAACTACTTTTCGTAGTCTTTTCCCCAGATAGTGTTGTCGGAGGCCATATGGCATGAATCCGTGGAACTAAGCTTGTGCTTCTCAGCATCCCTTTATCCTCTTTAATATTATCTGCGTCACTGAACTAATGTCTCATTACACCTGCGTGAGAAATACCATTTCATCTCTCGAGGTTAGCTTCTGATTCAAATGAAAGCACATTATCTGAATAGTTGAATCAGGACGTACACAACCAAATCCCACTTCAGCATCATCTCTATTTCTCAGTGTTTTAACAGGTCAACAGCTTCCTGTGAAAATCACTTCATTTGAGTGTTGTCTCCAGAATTTGCACATTATTTTGTTTGAATGATCTGACAATAAAAACTTTGTTGAAAACTGCACTTAACTTACATCTTTATATCAGTTATTTTCCTTCACAAATATCAATCCAAACAAGCTATGTTTCTCAGCAGTGAGGTAGTGAGGAAAGTAACACATTATATATACTGTACAGCAAGTAACAAATCGGGGGTTGGAGAAAATTAAAATAAACACGCACAGAGCCAAAACTGCTCGAGCCAGCACTGATTTTGTAAACTTCAAAATATAATTTGTATATCAAGAGATAACTTCAAGCATTATAGAGACACATGAGAAAATGTATTATCAATTCAATGTATGCTGCAGATTTGAACTGCCTTCTGATTTCCAGGCTCTAATAAAAATCATGGGCTGTGTTAATCAGAAGTGTCATGGGAGAGATGGAACCTGAGCTGTGCCTTGAGAAAAGTGGAAAATTTAATTTGCAGAAGAGAGCTTACAGAGGGTTGAGATCCTTAATGTTAAGGTTAGGAGGGTGTGCAGGGAAGTAGGGAGTGGGCCCCACAGAGAAGGTGCTTCATTCCGCATCACAACAAGTCATAATAAGAGATGGAAGGAAGTGGGAGTATCAGGCTATCTGCTGCCCCAGGACCTGATTCAGGACACCAGGTTTCATTAAGTCATCAAATTTCTTTGTTCTATTTCAGTCTACAGCAGTTTCTCAGTCTTTTCTTGTTTCTTGTGACCTTGACATTTTAGAGATTCATAACCAGTTTTACTTTCTGCCTGAAAAGACTTACAACAAAGAATTTTATTTATAATGTACCAGAGGAAAAAAATCACAGTCATTTTTAAAGCATTGTTCATTTTAAAAACATTGCTACCAAATTTCATGGCTTGAGTAGAGAGAAATAGTATTTTCTAATGTATGGCTTGATGCCTTCAACTGTGAAAATTCTTACCTAATAGATCAGTGTTTTTCAACCTTTTTTTAATCTTATGGTACACTTAAATTATGTTGAATAAAAAAGGAGTAACATAGACAATATACTTACTGTGTTTGAACATCTTTCGAAAAAAATTTAATTAATAATCTTTAAAAATTTTCGTGGCACACTTAAGATCCTCTCATGGTACACCAGTGGAAAATCACTGCTATTGACAAACTCAGTATTCTCCTATTTCTAGAGGAAAATGGAGGATTGTTGTCTGTTGTTTTAGTCAGTTTGGGCAGCCATGACAAAATACCAGACACCGGTGGCTTAAACAGCAGAAATCTACTTTGCCGTAGTTCTAGATGCTAGCAGTGCAAGGTGAAAGTGCCAGTGTTCTAAGTTTTTGGTGAGGATATTTTTTTCTTTTTGGGGGGGGTTCTAGACATCCACATTTTCAGTGTCCTCATGTGGCAGGAGGGGAGGGGAGGTGGGGGGGAGAGAGAGAGAGGTGGTGGTTACTCAGCTAGGAACAATGTCCCATGTCCCAGTTACAATTGCGGGTGGCCTGATGGAGACTCTGCCACAGCAACTTGCAGAGGTTCACAGCATCACAACTCATTGCTGTAGATGTGGGCACCATGTTTCATTAAGTCATCAAATTAATGGACGACTGGATGACATCATTTGGACCTCTGCCAATGTTGCCTTTAAACTCTGTATACATCTCTGCCACTCTTTACCAACCCTGTGAGAATTAATTCTTAATGTCCTTTCCTTGACTTCACTCTCCCTGAATCACTATCTTACACAGACACAGCTCATTATCAGGGCCTAGGTCACATCTCTGAGTCTAGCTGAAAAGGATGCTGAGAAAGCACTTCTGACATCCAGCCATGGGACTCAGATGGTGAAACATTTCTCCTAACAGAGGAAGGGCGTTCCAAACACTCCAAGTGATAAGAAATCTTGGAGAAGTGTTCACATCCCATCCCATAACACATTAATACAATAACCACACCTTACTGTTTTATTTCTCTTAATAACAGCCACATTGGTTGACTCCAATTCCCTGTTTCAATAAATTACTTGTCAACGGGCAATCTCTTTCTCTGGGATACGCCTGGGTTATAAATACTTACCATTCATAATTCCTTAATTTATTAGATACTGACAAGCTTTTCCTGAGTAAGTCTGTACCAGCAGTGAGTGTGGATACCAGTTTTTCAAAACATTTGCCAAGTATTTGTATCGTCTTCTGTGACATGTTTTCTAATTGTTGTGTTGACATTACACCTCTGATTATCAGTGAGTTTGACCATCTCTTTATAAAAATTTCAAGTGTTGGGGTTTCTACTTCTTTTATGTTTTCATTTATATTTGCTTCTATTCTATTGGATTTCCTGTCTTCTATTTATTTATAGGCATTCCTTATATAGTGTTTTAGATATCAATTCTTTGTCTTTCTAAGAATTTGCAGGTATTTTATCACAGCATATCACATTTATAACTTTGAGATGTTTTGTTAAAGAAAAATCTTTAATTTTGATGTTACTTTTTTACCTTATCCCCTGCCCTTTTGAGGTTTTATTTAAGGTTACAAAGCAAGTCCCCTACATTTTTGCCTTTGAACATTTATCTTTATTCTTCTTTAGAGTTTTCCCTTTTACATCATTTATTTAATCCCCCAGTTGTTCCCTTATGAATGGAGTGAGACAGGGATTCAGCTTTCTTGTAGTTCTCTCATAAGCTTCCCCCCTCTGGTTTCTGTGCTACTTTTTACTTTCCACACTTACTTGGACCTAGCTTTTAGCTCTCTAGTATTTGAACCTGCCTTGTTATTATTTAAGAAATTATTTCTTGATCTCTTATTAGGTGACATCCTTACTGATGGATCTTTATTTTTTCAAATAAATTTTAATATTATTAAATATTGATAATTTGTTTTCTTAGAAATTTACTGTGCATTTTACTTAGAATTGCATTTATAGATTAATTTGGATAGCATTGTCATTCTATTTATGAACATAACATTTTCTTTTTTTTCTTTGAGTTTAAAAAATTTCTTTTTAAAGGTCATACGTAATTTTTGCTGGCATAATGGTTAATAAGATACTTAACAGTTTTATCTATATTGTGAGTCATATCTGAATTTCTATTTGATTATTTATTAATATGAGGATGCTATTGTATTTTATCAAGTTGAATTTTATTTGGCAAATGTTGCTTTTATAGAGTTTTTTACTTAGATGATCAGATCATCTGTAAACTATGATAGTTTTGTATCTTTACACTTAAGAAATGAAAAAATTGATTTCTGAAATGTTTATCTTAGTCTAACTTAAAGGGGAAATTAAAGATTTTCCATTTGATGGGATGTTTGCTATAAATTTTGACATGTAGCTTTTTTCAAGTTAAATAAGTTTTTTTCTATTCCTAGAGTATCACAAATATGTTTTAAAAGAGTTTGCTGTTATTCTTAATTTAATGGGATAATCATGAGATTTTAAAAAAGAATTTAGGTCATTCATGTGAGAAGTTATATTTGTATTTTTGTTAATATCAAACCATCTTTGAACTGCTAGTATAGGGCATACTTAATTATGACATACAATTTTAATGTGTGTGTTTGAATAATTTAGCTAATATATAATTAAGAGTTTTTCCTTCTATATATATAAAGACAAACACTTGTTTGCTTTTATTTGTCTTTACACAGTTCTGAAATAAAGCTTGCATTAACTTTTTCAAAGTTTCCCATCTATTAAAATCAGGAACAAGTAGTATAATATAGAGATTATTGATAGTATGTAAGAATTGTCTTGTAAGGCCATCTGAGCCAAGGGATTTGAGTACCATTGATTTGCATTTTAATTTTCTTGGAGGAAGGTGGGGGCATTGCTTGCCTATATAATAAGAAAATTTACTATTTTATCTTCCCATCTATACCTCCCACATTGATTGTGGCATTCTAGAATTTACTTTTATTTTCTGAGTATTACTTCTAAGAAGGCTTTTCACATAGTAACATCTTTTGCAGGAGCATACAAGAGACCTTGTATGGTTAAGAATATCTTTATTTAATTTTTGATTTTTAAAAAAATATTAGCAATGCATACAATATTAGGTCCAAAGTTTTATTTCTTTAGTTTTTGAAACCATTACTTGATTGCTTTTTTTGAATTCAATATTTCTGTGAGAAGAAAAAAAATCATTCTGATTCATGTTATTTTAAGTCATTTGCTCTTTCAGAAAGCTTTAAAATTTTTTCACTCTTTGAAATTATTTAATTTCATTACATTATATCAGAAAGTTTCTTTATCTTTTCTATCTATTTTAGGTGATATCCTAAATTCCTTTTATCTGTGATCTTCTATTTTCCTTTAATTATGGGAAATTATCATTCATTATTTCTTCAAATATTTCCACTTCTCTATATATTTCTTTTCTTTTCTTTTCTTTTTTTTTTTTTTGAGATGGAGCCTCAAGCTATCCCCCTGGGTAGAGTGCCATGGCATCACAGCTCATAGCAACCTCCAACTCCTGGGCTCAAGCGAGTCTCCTGCCTCCGCCTCCCAAGTAGCTGGGAC
>CAUYQV010128735.1:0-15925 GCA_963574575.1 Galagoides demidoff | reverse complement strand
CTGTGTGTCCGTGAGCAAGTTGCTAAGTTTCTCCATGCCTCAATTTTCTCATCTCTAATGTAGAAACAATAATCTCCTTCCTGGTGTGGAAATGATCAATAGAATAAAACAATCCGGGCTTAGGAAGGTAACGGGTTCAGTAAACGGGAGCTTTAAAAAACCCACTACAAATGAAAATGGTTATTCTGATTTCTTAACTGCTTAACTAAAATGAGAAAAGATTTGCTCAAAATAGACAAAAAGGGGAGAAGAATTGAATTAAATTCTGGGTGAATTCTTCAAATAAGGAAATCTGGCACCCCAGGAGGAGCTGAGATAACACACCCACCCACCCGAGGAGTCACCGTCACAGATTCTGCTGGGGCTTGACTCCTAGCACCTCTCTTTGAAGATATGAATCCAAGGTCCAGAAAGAAAGGCCACCTAGCAAGCTGGCATCCCAATAACAGTACAGGAGGGCGAAAAAAAAAACCTTTGAGATTATTCAGCCCCATTCCATACTTTAGAGATAAGAATAGTAATAATAATAGCAGTAATGATAATAATAAAGGCTCATGTTCTATTGAGCTGACTCTGTAAAGTCACTGTTGTTCTAAACGCTATATATAAATGAGAACTGGCAATTAAGTTCCAGAACTCATCCTAGAAAAAGTGCGCCAGACCTCATTGCTAAATATCACTATGGTCACCTTGGAAGTACCCCCCTTAGAAAGCTGTGCAATGATGCCTGCGCCTAGTCCACCCTTCAAAGCACCTTTGGAACTCTTTTTCTGAAATGACCATCAGAGCTGTCATTATACAAGGTCTGACAATTAAGTTCACAGACTCATTCTAGAAAAAGTACTTTGAAGGGCGGCCTAGGTGCTGGTGTTGGTACACAGCTTCCCAAGGGGGGCACTTTGAAGGCAAGCACAGGGATATTCTGCAATGTTCTAGGGTGAGTTCATGAACTTAATTGTCTGGTCTTTTATGTATTTTTTTTTTCACTCATTCAGTGCAAATCCTCATAATAAACCTATGAGGCAGATACGACTGGCACCTGCATTTTACAGATGAGGAAACTAAGGGATAGGCAGGAAATGGTGGAGTTGGGGTACAACCCCCAGATGGTCTGGCTCCAACCCCTCAGCTGAGCTCAGAGGAGGGAGGGGCACTGATATGGCACCAGGGGAATGAGTCCAGGCCCAGGCATCCCTTCCCCTGCGTGCCTGGGCATCGCTGTCCATCTGGGAGGAGACTGGGGCACTGAATGACGGGGATGAGGGTCCCCTGCAGACAGTCCTACCTACTGAGGGGGGACGAAGCAGCAACCTCTAAACATGAAATCTCCAGCAGTCCCGCATCTCACACCCCACCCCCTACTTGGCCAGGCTTGCTGCTGTCATCAGCTCCAGCAACCTGGACTCAGATCTGTCCTCTTACACTGACTCATTTAATGAGCTTTCTGGGCACTGTCCACATTCTGAGTGAGAGTCTGTGCCTCCACCACGCAGTGATGGGAAGGGAGTATTAGAAAATGAGGAAACGGAGGCGCCCCGGCTCAGTGTGTAGGGTGCCGGCCACGTGCTCAAGGGCTGGAGGGTTCAAGCCCGACTGGGTCAGCTAAACAACAATGACAACTGCAACAAAAAAATAGCCGGGCGTTGTGGCAAGCGCCTGTAGTCCCAGCTGCTAAGAAGGCTGAAGCAGGAAAATCACTTGAGCCCAGGAGTTTGAGGTTGCTGTGAGCTCACAGCAATGCCACAGCACTCTACTGAGGCATAATGAGACTCTGTCTCAAAAAAAAAAAAAAAAAAAAAAAGAAAGAAAGAAAATGAGCAAACAGAAGAATGGAGCCCAGGGGAGTAGTTAAAAAATCAAAAGGTTCCCCAGCAACGGGGAGACGGCCAAAGAGGAGAGTCACTCTGTGTTCTGGGTTCAGCAGAAGCCAGGCCAAGTGGGAGCAGAGGACAGACACCAGCCCGCACAGCGGTCAGGGGACTCACACTCAAGGGCCCTGCTAAACGGTGAGGGGGAGGAGGAGGAGGGACCCACTCCCACTCCACCACCGTCACCTCCCTCCCCATGTCCTCTCTCACCTGCCCTGCACTTTAGATGGCCACTGGCCTCCTTTATTCTCTGTTTCTCTTGAGCACAGTGGGCCCCTAGGAGGGGGATCTATCAGTCCTTCACACCTCAATGAAGATTTTAGGCGCTGTGCTCCCCTTTTCAGAGCCTCTTCCATGAGGTCATCCATTTCACAAGTGCGGTGTATACAGTCGGTCCTCATCACTCACAGATCCCACGTCTGCCAATTTTCCTACTTGCCAAAATTTATTTGTAACCCCAACGAACTCTCACAGCATTACTGTGGTCATTCATGGACATGAGCAGAGTGGTGAAAAATTCTGAGTGAAACAAGCTACACTCTGCCATTATGTTTCAGCTCCCGTGCTGTAAACAAAAGATCTTCTCACGAGCTGTTCTGCACCACATTTGTAAATGTTTATGCATTTGGTTGGTGATTTCACCATTTAAAATGCCCCCCGCCCTGGTATAATGCTAAAGTGCTGTCTGGCCTTTCCAAGAGATGTTCCTCATAGACAAAAATACCTATATATGTTTCACTCATAAATAATTCTAGTACTATTGATGTTGAGTTTAATGTTAATGAATCAACAATATGTGTTAAATAAGATGCCTTTACACAGAAACAGACATAACACAGGATGGTTATATGTAGGGTAGCCATAAAGTTCATGTGCAACGTAAATAGTTTTCAAATTGCATCCGAACTTTATGGCCACCCTGTATTAATTCAGTGGATGAAAATATTGTGACCAGGGGCTTAGAAGAACCTACCCCTGTATTTCCTGTAGGATTGATTGTTCAGTATTCATTTGTTCCGTGTTCACTGCAACTTGGCAGATCCTACCTGCCATGCATAATGGGAATCAACTGTGTATGTATTTGTATACAGTAGACCATCTTTAAAAGTGACTGCCCAAGACACTGGAACAAGGTGGTCAGCACAAGGAACTAGCCTACTGATACGTACGTGTACTTTACTTTCTTGTATAGCTTTTATTAGAAAATAGCATGCAAAATAAAAACTCATACATACAGTGTCATACAAAATCAATACATTTACCATTGCCCCCTGGTTTAATTATTCTTTATGAAAAAGAGTCATTCTTGGTCTGCTTCTTATTCTTATTATAAGAAAGCCCTTCTGTACTAAAGAAAGTTTCTTAGTATAGAAAGCCCTCTGAATGCTGGCTATACCACTCAGCATACCCGGGTGTTTTTCCCCAGCATATGACTTCAACTGCATTATCAGATGCCTGACATCCTCTTCTTTTGGAGTCTCTGCCATTTCCGTGTCATCCTCTTGCTTCTCCCACTTCATCAGCTGCTTCCCACACATTTACACTGGTCTGTACTTCAGTCAACATCATGTGGAAAATTGCTTCTGGGTCAGGTTCATTACAGGTTGCCACTTCATCAACCACTGTGACAAAATCTTCAAATTATGCCCTGGGAGACGAACTGTCTGATGGGGCCAAAACATCATGCTCTTGGGTTGTAACAAACCCAACTTTCTTGAGGCATTTCTGTATCATTTCTGGCTGAACTTCTTTCCAAACGGAACTGATCCAGAGGCATCCAGGGCATTAACTGATGCAGACAAAGTAGCTTCCTCAGGTGGACCACACGTTTGTGGTTGAGTAAGGACCCACTGCAGGAACTGGGCTCAGTTGTGCATTTAAATGTTTTGATGATACTTTGGTCAAGAGCTTGGATTTTTGAGATCATGTTTGGAGGCAGAAATTTCAGCGTCCCATTTGTAAGATGAGTAGCTTGTGGCTAGCCAGGAGAATTGTCTACTGTGAGTAAAATAGACCATTTCTTCTTCATTTCTTGGTTCATACCCTTTACCCCACTCCTCAAACAGGACACAGTCATCCGTGAGTATTTGTTTGACCTCCAAGTGACAGAGGTGGCTTTCCCAATTTACTAGTCACCCTGGGCTTTAGCTTCTCTCCAGGTGATTGAACACAAAGCAGAACCCTGAAAGTTTTCCGCTCTTCCATTTGTCACCCTTCATAACAAGGCATCTTCAAAGAGTCCACACTTGTTAGTGTTAAAGATGCCATCACCTTTGAAGCCTCTGGTGGAGTCCAGGAACTTTTTGATGAACTTTTCCACAATTTCTCCTAGAATTTCACTGGATTCACCACATAAGACTTTCTGGGAGAGTTCATATCACAGTTTAAATTTCTCTTTCTTTCTTTCTTTTTTTTGCAGTTTTTGGCCAGGGCCAGGTTTGAACCCGCCACCTCCGGTATATGGGGCTGGCGCCCTAATCCTTTGAGCCACAGGCACCGCCCCAACAAAGCTGGTTTTATTTGCTATCTGTAGCACTGGAGATTATTAGCCATGCTTTTATCGTCTGTCAGCTTCACTAATGCCAGTCTTTCCTTGTTATATCTTTCTAGTGATTCTGATTGGTTTCCTTCTCGGTATTATCTTCCTTGATATTCTCTTTAGATATTGGGGTTGTTTGTAGACTTTTACTTTTTTCTAATTTATGTCCTTATTTTTGGAGATTTCATACATTCCAGAGATTTTTATTAACATTTCATGCTGGTAATTCTTTGGTTTCTGTCATTAGCTCTGATTTTCACCTGTAGCTCCAGATTTGTGTATCTAAAAGTCTCTTGCATATCTTCACTTGGTTATCCAATAAGGCTTGCAGACGCAGCACATCTAAAATTGAAGTTTACCTTTTCCCTGCAAAACCTGCTCTTATTTCTATTTTTCCAGTCTTTACTCAGCCTGGGAGCTGTCCTAGATGCTCTTCTTCTCCCTAATTATCCAATAATCACTAAGAGCTTTCTGATCCTGCTTTCTAAAACTTTCTGATATTGTCCTTATCTGTTCTCATTTTCTCAGTTCTTCCTTCCTTGATATGTTATCTTTTCCTCCTAACTGATTATTTCCACTCCAGTTTTACCCATCCCCAAAATCCAGCCTCTGCTTAGTTACCACCATGGTTTATCTAATAATTAATCCAATCATATCACATCCTGCCATTCAGAGGGTCCCCGTCACTTCCCCCAGAGTGTGGTGTGTATATGATAAATAAATATTTTTTTTATTAAGTCATTTGTACATAGATCATGAATATATTTATGCCAATATGGGATTCATTTTAAATAGATATTAAGACATTATAAATGGCACATCGAATTAATTTTTATAAATATTGCTTAGGATAAGCTAAAGTAGGTATTATTTTTTAAAATGAGGTATCTTCAATTAAAATATGTAATTAATTATTCAGTTGGAACATAGTTTGACAAAACTATGCAAATCACAGGCAAATAACTGACAGTTTAGGAACACCGACCTACAGGATAAAGCCCAGAATGGTTAGCACAACACTCTGGACTTCTGTGATGTGTCTATATCTCCAGGCTCGTTTTTGCTGCTCCACACTTCATAATCTGAATTTCTGCAACTGAACAGGCTTTTGAGGCTATTTTGCCCAACTGTGCACTTATTCATCCTCTTGTACCTATAATGACTTCTCCCTTCCTTTGCCTGGCTACCTCTCACTTTTTTTTAAGACTCATTTGAAGTGTTACCTCTATAAGAATACCTTCCTAGCCTCATGGGCATAGTCTTTGTCTCTTCTTCTCCGCTACCATAGTACTTTGTGTATATCTTTTCCAGGTGACTTATATTATACTTAAATGCTTGTTTATATGTCTGCTTTGTCCCTGCAACTTGAGTTTTTTGAAGGCAGCACTTGTATTTCTTTGTTCCTTCCGTTTCTACTGCCTAATCAGCAAATTTTAAACATAATTAAAGATTAGGAAAAGCAAATAACATTCATTTCTATGTGATTAATTGTCAACTGATTTTATGCACTGTAAGTACAGCTGTTTGGGAAACTTTCAGGGAGAAGTTTGGATTTAGGTTTGAAAGATAATAGTTATAATTAAATCTGCATATTGAATATTTATATCCCAGGCACCTTGCTGGGTGCTTATTCTGTACTAGGTCTAATATTTAAGTGTGTGAACTCATCCTAGAGAAAGTGCTGCATGCCTCATTGCTGAATATTAATTACTAGAGTCTCCTTCTAAGTACTCCCCTTGAGAAGCTATGTACTGATGCCAGCACCTAGTCCACTCTTCAAAACAATTTTGTAATTCTTTTTCTGGATGACCATCAGAAGTGTCACTGTATGGCACACAAAAACACACAACAGCAATAATGAAAGCCACTGAGCAAAACACCACCACCCGCGACACAAACCCAGCCATGGGACAATGACACATGAAGGTTATGAAACCTGATCCTTCTGTAGTTCATAAGCGTGATGATTGGGTTTTCATGCACTGGCGTGAGATGTGCCTCCCACAAATCTTGTTATGACTTGGGCACATTACCCATCTGACATGGAAAAAAAAGAAGGTTATGAAACCTTACTGAGGCTCAGCGCCTGTGGCACAGTGGTTATGACACCAGCCACATATACTGAGGCTGTGAGCTGTAATGCCATGGCAGTCTGCAGAGGGCAACATAGTGAGACTCTGTCTCAAAACAAACAAACAAATAAAACCTTACTGAATCGTTTGTACAGTGGTGCCAGTATAAGTGCATGGTGGCAAGTTCATGAATTTAATTGTCTGACCTTATCTCATGTAATACTTGTTTAAGGTAGATATTATTCTTTCTAACTTACAGAAGAAGAATTGAAGCTTAGAAAGGTTATTTAAATTGCTTAAGATTGCGGTATTTGATAGCAGGTGCCTATGAAATGACTATTTAGTGAGTGAGCAAATCAATGAATAAAAAATTGAATGAGACACATGTAGCTCAGTGGTTAGGGCACTGGCCACATATACCAGGGCTGGCAGGTTTGAACCTGGCCCAGGCTAGCTAAACAATAATGACAACTACAGAAAAAATAAAATAGCTGGGCATTGTGGCGGGTGCCTGTAGTCCCAACTACTCGGGAGGCTGAGACAAGAAAATAGCCTTAAGTCCAGGAGTTGGAGGTTGCTGTGAGCCAGGAATGACATAGTGAAACTGTCTCAAAAAAAAATTGAATGAAAGTTTTTATATCTGATAAAGTTACCCCTATTTTTAAGAGGTTCTTCCCAAATATTCTTTACAAATTATTCTCTACATGTTGGTCATCTTTTTGTAAAATTTTGTGATGAATATTTTGTAAATAAAGGAATATTTAGCCACACACACAAAAAAATTGCTTAAGATTTTAGATCTAGTAGTGGCGGAGCCAGAATGAAAATGCCTTAAACATTCTTCATTATTGTGTTTCAGTAGGTCTGAAGCACCAGATAAAGTGCTGAAAAAGGATGGTTAAAAAGAAAAAAAAGAAATGGATGGTACAGTTGTGGATAAGCATAAGATAAGTTTAGGGAAGATAATAAGATTCTTGGGAGCAAAGGGCTGACAAAAGATGTGGTGAAAGATGAAATTAGAAAATATAGATGCTGGCTCGGCACCTGTAGCTCAGTGGCTAGGGCGCCAGCACATACACTGGAGCTGGCAGTTTCAAACCCAGCCCAGGCCTGCCAAACAACAGTGACAACTACAACCAAAAAAATAGCTGGGCATTGTGGTGGGTGCCTGTGGTCCCAGCTACTTGGGAGCCTGAGGCAAGAGAATCACTTAAGCCCAAGAGTTTGAGGTTGCTGTGAGCTGTGACGCCATAGCACAAACAAAAAAAAAAAAAAAGAAAGAAAGAAAAGAAAATATAGGTGCCATCAGTTAATATGTGGTCTTCACTATTGAGCTAGGAGCTCTAGATTTGATGGCTTTTGGCTTTAAGGCCTCAGTGGAGATTTGGAAGGGTGAGAGGTATATCAGAGGAATCTTGTAGGAATCCTGAGCAAGGCAGACTGGTGGAGAGAAAAACTAAAGGAATGGAGAGCATAATGGGGCCAGTTAGTAGGGCTGGAATATCGCACAGTAGTGATGTAAGAGTTGTTACAAGAGAAGAATCAGAATGAGTTTGAGACTAATAAATATCACAGAGAATGGAGAGCAAGGAAATTTATATTTGGTGATTTTTAAATAGAAATAAAGGCATCAAAAGCTGTGTTTGTTTTGGAGAGGCATGAGTAAAATTTTAGTCACACTGGCTTGAAGGAGATAAGCTTCTGGACAGCAGCAATAGAAATATTGGACTTGAACTCAGAAGAGATGTCAGTGCTTCTGACAGGAGATTTAGTATAGACTAGGCTGTAGTGGAGAGCTTTGTTTCCAATAGGGTATAGCTTTGTTTCCAAGGGTGGCTATTTCAATTTAATGAATTAGGCCGGGTGCAGTGGCTCATGCCCGTAACCTAGCACTCTGGGAGGCTGAGGTGGTGGATTGCTTGAGCTTGGGAGTTTGAAACCAGCCTGAGCAAGAGTGAGACCCCATCTCTAAAAATAGCCGGGTGTTGTGTGTGTTTGAGGAGGGGCTATAGTCCCAGGTACTTGGGAGGCTGAGACAAGAGGATCACTTGAGCCAAGAGTATGAGGTTGCTGTGAGCTATAATGCCATAGCACTCTATGGAAGGATGACAAAAGTGAGACTGTCTCCAGAAAAAACAAAAAACTGTTTAACACATGATTGAAAAGTCTTTCGTAGCCACGAAAAGTACAGTTTCAGAAATAAGAGTGGCTTTATGAAGTCCAGGTAATAAAAGATCAAGCAGAAGAGTAAGGAAATAGATGTGAAAGGAAATTTAACTAGATGTAGCATATCAACTCATTAGATCAAGGGTCAGTAACATCTAAGCCACAGGGTGCCATGCCTGGTAGATGAGTGAGTCCCTTGCAACACACTTCCTTTCCAGCGTAAACAGGGTTTTCCTTTGTTTTCTAGTGGCCTAAGTCTTTGCTGACAGTGTTTGGGGTGCACCTCCTACCTTTACTGATGCTTGAGTTAGCACATTGTTTGCCAGGTGATCTGAGGCAGCAGAGGGAATGTTAAGACTTTCATCCTTTCATCTAAATATACTAAACTTTAAAGAATTTTCTCAAAATAATAGACTGGTCTCTGTAAAAAATGAAATGTAAAGTATTTGTTATTTCTTAGGGTTTCTTAAAAATTGTAATTTGTAATAGCAATATACTATCACTGTGGGGGAAGAAAGTCAAATGTTCTTTCAAAAGCTCTGCTCTGCAATTCCCAAGAATAATATTATTGGTCAGCTTTTCATTTTAAGGTGTAGGAGTAGGCTCTTAATATAGACTTTGTAAGGTGTTACAGGAATTAAGCCTCAACTTTTTTTTTTTTTTTTTTTTTTTAGTGGCCCTCAGATTCTCAAGAGGCTGAGTCTAAGGAACATTCAGCTGGCTCTCAATTTGTAGGACTCATGGCAGTTCTCACAGCATGTTTTTCAAGTGGCTTTGCTGGAGTTTACTTTGAGAAAATCTTAAAAGAAACAAAACAATCAGTGTGGATAAGAAATATTCAGCTTGGTAGGTTTCAGATTTTTTTAATATTGTTTTTAAAAGTGATTTAAAGATTTCTATACATCTTTAAATAAATAATCCTTGCATAAACCTGTGTATTCAAATAGCTGGCAATGTTTTCATCTTTTAAAAAAATATATTTTAAATGAATGCCTTTTATTCAGGAATATGAAATTTTAGGTCTGTGACATAAGGAAGTAGCTTGTTTCGGACTTCGCCATTTGGAGTCTTACTAAATTTATCCTTCATTGCTTCTTCTTTTCCAGAAGGTGTTGTCCATGACTTACATATTTTACTCTTAGAAAAGGGAATTAAGGTACTTAGATGGAGGAAGTTTGAAATGATGAACTTTTCGCCTCTATTTTAAAATCTTATATGCCTTTTTACTTCAAAATATTGTATTTTCGCTCTTAAATACTTAGGATTTTTCTAACTGAAGGTAAACAGTTTGAAAGAAAAAAAATTCCACACATTGAAGGATAGCCTTTGAACAAATATTTAAACTCTTTGTAGTATTGTAGTATTTAAACCCCCATGCAAAGATGCCATCATTTAGTATCCCTGGCATGTATTTATTTTTAATGATGATGCATAGAACTGCCCATATGCTGGGCATGGTGGCTCACACCTATAATCCTAACACTTTAGGAGGCCAAAGTGGGAGGATTGCTTGAGGCCAAGAGTTTGAGATCAGCCTTGGCAACATAGCAAGACCCTGTTAGTCCAAAAATTAGAAAAATTAGCTGGGTATGGTGGTGTGAACATGATCTTAACTACTTGGGAGGCTGAGGCACGAGGATGGTATGAGCCTAGGAGTTTGGCCAGCCTGGTCAAGGTAGGGAGAACTTGTTTGTCTCTGTAAACAAGCAAACAAGCAAAACAACTGCTCATGTGAGAAACAGCTCATTTGCAGATCAATGCGTTGTATTTTAAGCCTCTGTACTTGTGACTTTAGGACTTATCTTTGAAATCATTGTTTTTTTTTTTTCTTTTCTGCCCATGTTAACTTTTATATACCATTTACAGATGAGGAAACTGAAGTGCAGAGAGGTTTTTAATAACTTGTCCATGCTTACCCTACTCATTAGTTGTTGACACAGGATTTGAATCCAGGCAGTATAGATCTGGTTACCAAGTCTCTCTGAATCAATAGTCATATAGGCCCCTCCAAGCCATACACAGTACATTGTGCCTGTATTTAAGTCAGACCTTCCAAATTTGATTAAAGTCCATCCTTCCAGCTCTTTTCAAGTAATGAACCTCCATTTTATTACATAGGATTTAAGTTTCTCTATAGAATTTGTAGAAATGTATTTTTTTTTTAAAGAATAATCAATGTAAATATTTTTTTTTCACAGAGCAATCGAGACACTTTATTTTTTTCATGGCTGGGAAACAAGCATGTTTCCAAATCTTGCTGCCACTCTAGAGGTGGCCACTTTGTCTCCTTCCCATTGTTCCCTCCTCCTGTCTGATGGGGGAGAAGGTCAGAAGTTGTTGGTCAGGAGCCCTTCATGGTCTTCAGGGCTCCCTGAAGGTCACTGCTGAGGGAACCAATGTCAATATTTTTAAAGCAAAATTTTATTAGCTTCTTTAGTTTGCATAGAAAGCAAGTTCACAGGCTTGAAAAAATTTAAAGAAATTCATCATTTCAGAAAAGGTATACTTTATAGCAGAGTAGTTAATACCTCGTTTTACAGTCAGGCACTCAAATCTTGATTTCATCACTTACGGCCTATGTGACTTTAGGGAAGCTACTTAATCTTTTTCTGCTTTTCCTTCCTCATCTATAAAATTTACTTAATTACAGTACTACCTTATATGTTGCTGTGAAGATTAAATGAAGTTAGTATATTTAAAATCTTTAGAATAAGGTGACTTACACATAGTAAACACAAATAAATGTCAGCTATTTATATAAAATGCAAATATCAGAAAAAATATTTAAAGTATGTGAGTTGCATAAAGTTTTCCCAACTTGTAAGATAAAAATAGAAGACAGTGATTCATGGTGCTTGATGGATTTCTTATTCTTGGTAACCTCATGGTGGAATGCTCATAGAAAAAATGGTAAGCTGACTTAAAGTTTTGAAAGGACACTAAAATAAGTGATAGACAACTTGAAAATATAATAACAGAAATTCAAACAATGGAATATTTTTCACATATCAAAGTATTGAATGTTAACAACTGATAAGATACAATTTTAGCCAGAAAATGGAGGAATAGTAGCTCTATTACCTATTGTTGCTGGGAATAAAGATTGATATAACTTTGTTAGATATAGATTTTGGGAATGTTGACCAAAATTTTAAATAATTATAGGCTTTGATATAAAAATTCCCAGTCTGACAAGAAGTTACCCTACAAGAATACAAAGATATATGTCTAAGGTTATTTATTTTAGCATTGGTTAGAATTGTAAAAAGTACAAAACATTTAGAGGACTGGTTACATAAATTATTTGTATATAATTAAATAATGTAGTGGTTAAGATCATGGACTCCAGAGCCACACTATCTTGACTTCAAATTCCAAGTCCCATTACTTACCTTTATTATGAGATCAGGCCCATTATTTCACTCCTCTGTGCTTCAGTTTCTTCACCTATAAAATGGGCATAAAAATACCTACCTCATGGGTTTATAGTGAGTTACAGACAGAAAGCATTTAGAGTAATTCCTGGCACATGGTATTACACATGTATTGTCATTACTGTCATCCACACAAGGGATATTAAGCCATGGTTACAGTGCAGTAGGTCTGTTCATGCTGACGTGTATGACATGTATGTGTTCTTCTGTACTGTATACTTTTTTAAGTAATTATCAAGTGTTACTTTTATAAATTAAAAATATTTAATATCCCCATAAATGTCTTTTGTAATTACAGTGATCTCCCCATTATGTGTCATCCATGGGGAATGGTAGATTCTGAGATAAATTTAGTTTCTGGTTGTTTGAGAGTTACTATTAAAAAAGGGCCTAACTAACTCTATACCTCATACTATACCATACCATCTCTTACCATAAACTCTATACTTGATATTAATATTGAAATACACTAATTAAAAAAAGACAAACTTATTTACTATAACATAGTTTTACTCTGTTATACCAATGTGTGTATACAGAAATCAAATATCACAGAATTAGGTTATCTCACAGCATTAAGCATACAACATTTACATAAATGGGTATAGGATACCAAGCTTTTGGGACTACACGTTCCAGTAAGCCATATCACAGTACTATTCCATTATTTAACCCCACATCAATAGAGGCACAGCAGCAAGGCAGTGCAGTATATGTACAGTATGACCAGTTAGAAGTCCAGTGATAGTCAAATATATATACCTGGACTGCATAATCAAAATGTCCCACCAAAAGCACAGGGCAGTATAATGTCAACTGTAGAAAGTCCATACCCAGTTGTGAAGTAGCCAAGAGAGCAATAGAGGTCCTACCTACGGATGCGTCGGGGTTCTGAGAACACACGGGAGCTGTGGGAGTGACACACGAAGTGTTGGCTCAGTGATGGCATGGAGCACCACATTTAAACTGATTTTTCTGAACAGGTTGTATGGTGGTTGCTCGAGTTGCAGATGTTGGAGAGTTTACTATAATCTGGCCTGTAATTACAAAAGGAATAAGGATAGATATAAATGAAATTTTAGAGGATTCTCATCCTTTTTAGTTCCTTTTCATGATGGAATACTGTGATTAGTTATGCCTTTAGTTTTTAAAAAAATTGTTTTCCCCCTGTATTCTTTGCATGTATTATATCAAAGACTATTCATAAGAGGTGACTCCTAGAGGCATGCATTTCTTCATAGCCTAGCAGAACTCCTAGAAATCTCTCTTAGATCCTAGTCACGTGGTAGTCTGTGTTGTAGAGGTGAGAGAGTCAATGGTAAAGATGTAGTTTCTGCTCTCACTGAATTGGCTTTCCCTGAAGTGAGACTTCAGTAACACAGATTCTGATGTTGCCTGTGACTATTAGCCCTAGTTTTTTGTATATTAAATTATCATACTTTTAAAACTTCTTAGTAAGGAAAAATATTATGTCAAATGCCTGAGCTTTTATATTTGCATATGTGACTATATGAAAATCTGGACCTAGCAATAGGAAATATAAGATACAATGACATATGCCAAAATCGAGCATTTTACAAATATTAGAGCCATGTGATCATGTATTTTATGCTTTATATTTTTAGTGCTCCAAAGTTGGTAATTTCTGTTCTCTTTTATATTCTGTATCTTTATCTTTTTATATCCATGTGTCTTCGTCTTATATTTACAATATGGTATTAAAGTATACTTTTATAGGTAAGTTTATATAAACAAAGTAAAAATTTTTTTTTTTTTTTTTGAGACGGAGACTCAAGCTATCCCCCTGGGTAGAGTGCCATGACATCACAGCTCATAGCAACCTCCAACTCCTGGGCTCAAGCGAGTCTCCTGCCTCCAACTCCCAAGTAGCTGGGACTACAGGCACCCGCCACAATGCCCAGCCATCTTTTGGTTGCAGCCATCATTGTTGTTTGGCAGGCCCAGGCTGGGGATTAGAACCCTCCACCTTAGGTGTACGTGGCTGGCGCCTTAGCCAATTGAGCCACAGGCGCCGAGCCACCAAGTAAAAATTTTAAAGAGTAGTCAAATTATCATTATTTAGAATATCAGAGGAAAAATATCTTTTCAAACAAGCCAACTGATGTGTGATGCAGATTTTATATTTTTTTTTAGGTTTCTTTGGGAGTATATTTGGATTAATGGGCGTATACATTTATGATGGAGAACTGGTGTCAAAGAATGGATTTTTTCAGGGGTATAACCAACTGACCTGGATAGTAGTTGTTCTTCAGGTAAAGCATTTTAAAGTCTTGTATTTAATGCTAATAAACTTTATTTAAATATAGAGAATCAAAGAAGTTACTGATATGTGAGGGAAAAATATCCCTCCTGTTAGAATTCTCATTGTATCTAGTTTATTTAAGAAAGTTAAAATAGGATTGGTCTTAATGGCCCAATGAAATGTTACTTTGAAAGGGGTCTTGAATGTGCATTGTTGTATTTAAATTGAACTCAATGAAAACACAAGTTTAAGAATAAAATAGTGGAAACTAAGGGCAAATGTAACTTTTGATTTTTCTAAAACTCCTATCATTGTACAGGAAATCTATCATTCAGCCATTAAGACCCAACATATGGTCTTAGACATTTAATCTGTGGCAGTTGATAGCCTCATATTGTAGTCACATATGGGACTATTCCTGTGAAATTACTTCAGTTCATATGTAACTTGAAATCAAGGATAAAGTAATTCGTTTCATCTTTAAAAAATACTTACTGAGTAGTCTAGGATATATAAAAATGCAGATACAAATGGCTGCCCTCAGAGCCTTTGTCTATTCTCCTTGAGATACCCAAAGCCTAAAGGAGCAAGGTTCCAGAGCACAGGTGAAGGTGACAAAGGATAGTTGTGTTTTGAAAGCGTGAAGGATACTTCTATTTTTAAGATAGGAGAAAAGGAGACAGGATAGGTGAAAATTTGAAAAAAATAAATATTTTAGAGAAAATTTGAAGTGGAGACAAGGTAAGTCAAGAGAGTTTATGTGTAATGTATTTTATCCTAACAAAGAGAGGAGGCCATTTTCCCTTAATAAGGGACTGAAGACATGAGCAAAATAAAGAAGGTTTGATATAACTGGTACAAGGGATGCAATAGAGAATAAACAGATGAATGGCAATATTGCCAAGAAATACTGGGACCCAAACTTTAATTCATAGTGAGCTCAATTGGCATAAATTCATGACTTTTGGTAAATAAAGCTCCCATCACAGAAGAGGTGCAGTGAAAGTCATTAAGGTAGGTAACCCAGATTTGGAAACTGATGAGTAGTGTGGCAGAAAGCAAAACTATGTAGTATAGAATATTAAAGTAGCCATAATTTGGAATTTGCAAGGGGGTTGGGTAGAAACTTCTTTCTACACCCTTAAAAAAGAAGCATGATTAGGGGCAGCGCCTGTGGCTCAAAGGAGTAGGGCACTGGCCCCATATACCAGAGGTGGTGGGTTCAAACCTGGCCCCTGCCAAAAACTGCAAAAAAAAAAAAAAAAGAAGAAGCATGATTAAAAACTGTGCTTTAGGAGAGTAATCTGACAACAATGAGAGGTGGATTAGATTGGGGAGAAACTAGAGGAAGAAAGACAAGTTAGGAGGCTATTGAAAGGCTAGTAAGGCTCGGCGCCTGTGGCTCAAGCGGCTAAGGCACCAGCCACGTACACCTAAGGTGGTGGGTTCGAATCCCCAGCCCGGGCCCGCCAAACAACAATGATGGCTGCAACCAAAAAAAAAAAAAAAAAAATGGCCGGGCGTTGTGGCGGGCGCCTGTGGTCCCAGCTACTTGGGAGGCTGAGACAGAAGACTCGCTTGAG
>CAUYQV010128733.1:0-17271 GCA_963574575.1 Galagoides demidoff | reverse complement strand
GGGTTCGAATCCCCAGCCCGGGCCCACCAAACAACAATGATGGCTGCAACCAAAAAATGGCCAGGCATTGTGGCAGGTGCCTGTGGTCCCAGCTACTTGGGAGGCGGAGGCAGGAGACTCGCTTGAGCCCAGGAGTTGGAGGCTGCTATGAGCTGTGATGTCATGGCACTCTACCCAGGGGGATAGCCTGAGGCTCCGTCTCAAAAAAAAAAAAAAAAAAAGAAACTCTTTCCTTCAGATTGTGGCCTGCAGAGTGGAAGGGAACTCATTGCAATGAGTTGATAAAGATGGTTTGCCATTAGTGTGTCAATTACGAAAT
The DNA here is from genome assembly GCA_963574575.1 of Galagoides demidoff. NCBI lineage: Eukaryota > Metazoa > Chordata > Mammalia > Primates > Galagidae > Galagoides > Galagoides demidoff. The sequence continues at coordinate 16,952 of CAUYQV010128733.1, read as the reverse complement.
ATTAATCACTTGCTTCCTGGTGTTTGCACTGTTGACAGTGCGGGAAGCGCTTCTCTGTCCGGGGGCCTGGTCCTTGTTGGTGTTTATATTCCTGAGGGAAGAGTCTTAACTCCCTCCTCCCCACTCCCTGTCACCACTGCACACATGATACACAGCTGTGGAAACTGAGGTTTGGGAGAGGGACCTTGCTCAAGGTTTCCAGGCTGAACTGAGGCTGAAACACATCTCTGTCTGACTCCCATTCCAGGCCTGTCTCTAATACATACCAAAAACTTGGTCTATGGTAATTACATTATTAATAAAAGGAGAGAATCTTGGAAAATTGCCCCATGTTGCACTTCAGATATTTTCTCTGCAATTCCAGCTGCTGACTTGGTCTCTCTGTGCAATAATGACAACATATATATAGCGGTTACTTTGCACCAGGGGCCATTCTAAATAGTGTGTATCTAATATCTTCACTTCATAGTCCTATCAATAACCTTGAGATGTATACTTGTATTTTCCAATTAAAAAAACTGAGACCTAAAATACCTAAAACAGTAAAATACCTAAAATACCCAGTTTCTCGGTCTCCAGTACCTTTAATGTCTTAGTAACTTTTTCGTGGTGCCCCGAGGCCAAAACAAATACTTACTGGCTCTTTTCATTAAGTTGTTAGATCCAAACAACTTGTAAGTATTTATGTCCTAACAGCTTAGTGGTCATCTGGAGGAACAACTCACATAAAGTGAAAGAAAGAAATATTTGTATTCCATCTCAGATGACCACAATTACATAGTAATGGGATGTGCATGCCTCCTAGGCGCCATATAACGTCTCAAAACTTGAAATCAGGGTGTACGTTGCTACCCTCATTTCCTGTTCTACATTCATTTTCACATGGTACTTGCTTTTTATTACTGTAACCATTGAAAACACAGCTTTGCAGAGATATGATGTCATTGGAGGCAACATGGCACAAGCTGATGTTGAAACTGCCAACTTTCCTGAGCTGTAGTTGTGGGTGTCTGACAGATGACATCATTGTGTTTCTCTCAAACATGTAAGATAACCTGCAGTGCTCTGCCTCTATACCCCGTGTGTGCTGTGGGCTTGTCTTAGACTGCCTGGGCTGCTGTAACAAAATACCATCAACTGGGTGGCTTATACAACAAAGAGTCATTTTTTTGCAGTTCTGGAGGCCAGAAGCCCACAATCAGGGCACCATTGGGGCTAGGTTCTGATGAGGGCTCTCTTCCTGGCTTATAAGTGGCCACCTTCTTGCTGTGTCCTCTCATGGTGGAGGGAAAGTGATCTCTATCGCTTCCTCTTCTCATAAGGGCGCTAATCCTATCCTGAGGGCCTCACCCTCATAACCTAATCTAACCCCAATTGCCTCCCAAAGGCTCCAACTCTACATACTATCATATTATGGTTAGAGCTTCAATGTATGAATTTTGGGGGCACAAAACTTCAGTCCAGAATAGGCATCTTGACACAGAGCTGGGGAAGAGCTAGTGAGACCAGAGATGTGAACGAGATAGTGAAGCTCCTGAGCCCCTTGTGCTTAGGGGCAGGGTGGGCTCATTCATTCAGCAGATGTGTGATGAGTCGCTGCTCTGTGCCAGACCTTGTGCTGGGCTGGGGTAGGGAAGAGACGGGGCTCAAAAGAATGACCAGAGAACCCAGGGTGGAGTTGGTAGCAGGTTAGGAGAAGAAGGGACAGGAGGGGGATAGATGATCCTTTACAGTTTTTGCTCAACAGCTCAGGGTTGCAATTTATCCCAGAGAACGATCCGCTCTGATTCAGCCACAGTCTGGTCTCCACCTTTAAATGTTGGGAACTGCATAAATCAGCACATTTCTCTCTAAGCAGAGTCTATATACGGCACTGCCAGGCTGCACGCCATAATTAGGCCTCCAGCAATGATTGTTTTTGCTCCTTGTGTTTTATCACCACCCTTGTAGGGTAAGGGGAGGGGTGTGACCAGGGTTATGATACTGATGTGGAACTCTGATACATGAGAGGTCAGGGACAAGAGCACAAGCAGAGGCTCTGACCGGTCCCCAACTTTGCACCACAGAGGGTCTGCCTACGTGTTCACTTTACCCTACATTTCTGAGCCCTTCCCACCTCTACTATTCCCCTGAAAATGACCCCCTTTTGGCCTTTTGAGCGAGGGGTTCACACACTGAGGACAGTCCACCCTTGGGAGGAAAGACTTAAAAACAAGATTAACACAAGTGCTGGAAGCAGGCTTGGGATCATTTGGCGAGGGAGTTTTGGGGCACTGCAGCACAGTCTAAGAAGGCAGAGGGGCTACAGGTGGGCAAATACTCTTGGTCTTCCAGATTCCTTACTCCTTGGGCCAGGGTATAGTTACAGGAAGGACAGAGAATAGCCCTCCCAATAGGGCACAAGGCAAGGAGGCCCTGGTTGCTCAAGTCTACGGGTGATTTTCTCTGTGTGTGTCTCTCTCTGAGAGACATATGAGTCTCAAAACTCTGACCCTGTCATACTGCCAGCAGGACTGGGCCTCATAGAAATCTAGGAGTCACCTGAGTAGAGCCAGGCCTGTTCAAATTCTGGGAGCAGTAACCATTACCCTGATCACAGGACATAGTGTTCCACATGTATGTACTAGCTTGCCGATTGAGATCTTTTTTTTTTGTCTGCTTGGTCAGTTCCTAGGAGAGATGAATTAAATTCTTTAAATAACAATTGGCACTTTATTTATTTCTCTGTGCAATTCTGTAATGTGGTGTTTTGTGTATTTTGAGCTGCAAACTGTAGCTAAAGTTTGCAGTGAAAATATATGCTCATGGGTGGCTATTTGAAATCTATAGCTTTGTCCTGTGATGCTGTTATTTGTAGGGGATCATAATTGTCAGGTATTAGAATAATCACCTCAGGTTTCTTTTGGTCATGTTTGCCTGATATATCCTTTTAAATCCTTTACTCTTCAATCTGTCTGTATCCTTTTGTGTTTGCTTACAAATAGCTCACTGCTGTGCGCTCACCTAATCTTAGACTCCCTAAGTTTTGACTGATGACTATAACCCGTTTATCTTTATTATAAATACTGTTATGTTATACCTATTTAAATAATAGATTTCTGATTTTGTAAAAAATGTAATACTTTTTATTTAACTTCAAAAACATTTCAACTAGCCTGGGCAACATAGTGAGATGTCATCTATACAAAATATTAAAAAAAAATCAGTGGGGTATGTGCTTGGGGGGTCCTAGCTACTGGGAGGCTGAGGCAGGAGAATTGCTTAAGCCCAGGAGTTCAAGGTTATAGTGAGCTATGATTATGTCACCGTGTTCCAGCCTGGGTGACAGAGAGAGAGCCTGTCTCTAAAAAACAAAAAGGGGGGAAAAAAAGAAAAAAATGTTTAGTATTCTAAGCCTACCAAAAAATAAATAAATAAAAGAAGATTGCAAATTTCATTTAAGTACAGAAAGTTCTTTGAACTTTCATTGATACAGTGGCTGTTTGCTGACAATGAAGTATTCTGCAATTATTTTTTTTTTTTTTTTTTTTTAGACAGAACCTCAAGCTGTCACCCTGGGAGAGTGCCATGGCATCACAGCTCACAGCAACCTCCAACTCCTGGGCTCAAGCGAGTCTCCTGCCTCCACCTCCCAAGTAGCTGGGACTATAGGCGCCTGCCACAATGCCCGGCTATTTTTTGGTTGCAGCTGTCATTGTTGTTTGGCGGGCCCAGGCTGGGTTCGAACACGCCAGCTTAGGTGTATGTGGCTGGCGCCTTAGCCTCTTGAGCCACAGGCACTGAGCCTCTACAATTTTTTTTTTTTTTTAACACAGAGTCTCACTATATTGTCCTCAGTTAGAGCCATGGCATCATAGCTCACAGCAACCCCTAATTCCTAGGCTCGTGTGAGCCTCTTGCATCAGCCTCCTGAGTAGCTGGGACGACAGGTACCCCCGCCACAATGCCTAGCTAGTTTTTAGAGACAGGGTCTTGCTCCTGCTTAGGCTGATCTCGAATTTCTGACCTCCAGCAATCCACCAGTCTTAGCCTCCCAGAGAGCTAGGATTAGAGGTTTGAGCAACCCTGCCCGAGCCTACAATTTGTTTTTAAAATGATTTAAAAACTGTTGCACTTAACTAAAAAAAAAAAAATCCAAACACTTTTCATGCCAGCTGATCCCTCTTTGTCTATAGTTAAGAAAGACAGCAGAATGCTATGTCACTATATATGCACAAAAACAAGACAACCTGATGCTAGATGTACGCCCATGGTAGTGTCAACAGGTCCAGCCTCACAGGGCATGCCCTGAACTCCAACTTCAAAGCCATCCTCCCCCACAGCCTCAATGCCATCAAGGAGCATCAAGAGTTTGTCTCAGTTGTTTTGTCTTTTTTATAAACTACAGATATGTACAGTCCATAACTCAGGATTTCTAGCCAATAAGCCATGTAATTTATACAACCTTACAAATTAAAAAAAAGCCCAGAAACTTGTTTAAATGCCTTGTCATTTAAAGTGCATAGAGTGAGGAGTGAATCTCTGATTTGAAAGCAAACAGCTAATGATGGAATTTGAATGCCATCATTTTGCAATCCTGGGGAAATAACAGATCTACGTAACGATTGTCAATGGCTGCTGACACCACCAGAGGAGAGGCCAGCAGATGTCACCTGCCTCCTGACAGAACACCAGAACTCCTCTGAAGTAGATTTGACAAAAGATCAAACCTGAATCTGAACAAACCTCCAGATTCGACTTGCACTGACAGAATTTACAACTCAGAAAATCTGAAGATCACATGAAATGATACCGCAGCATCGCAACCATCAAAAATTCAGACTACAGGATGTGTCAGGACACACAACCAGGTTCTTTCAACAAAGGAATGGCAAGGAAAAAAAAAAAGAAGGGAAATATATAGATTAAAAAAATACTCCAGAGACATTAAACCAGTCACAATGTGTGGATTTTATTAGGATCCTGACTGATCAGGAATAGAATAACTGTAAAAAACTGTAGAAAAACATTTATGAATTTATCGTATTGGATGATACCACCATTAAGAAATTATTGTTATTTTTTTGTAAGATAATAGTATTGTTGTTACATTGTTAAAAATGCTTATCTTAGAGATGAATACTGAAACATTTAGGGATAAAATGATAGGATGCCTGAGGTTTGATTTTATGTGAAATGCACTGGGAGGGGGTAGTGGATGAAGGTAATAATAATTGGTGAAGTGGAAGGATGGGTATCTGGGAGTTCATGACTACAATTCTCGCTAATTTTGTATATATTTCAAGTGTTCCATAATAATACATAAAAGGAAAAAAAAAGTGTGTGTGTTGTGGAGGGTGTAAACATCCGTTCTGCTGTTTTGGGCCCAGCACCTGCCCCCATCTGAGGCTGACTGGGCTTGAGCTGCACTCCCTGAGGATGCCAGCAGGTGGCGCCACTGCATATTTGCGGCTGCTGCTCTGCCCCAGCCTCCCAGCCTCAGAAGCCACCTCTTGAATCCAGTCTAGGCTTCTGAACTTCACCTTGATCTTGGGGTCTCCATCCTGTGTCCTCTGGCCTACCCCCACCCCTGAAGGTGGGTATCAGCCTCTCTGCCTGTCCCCCATCTCTCTATCGCAGACTGTGCTCTCAGGGGTGGGCAGATGTCACTCCGGCTGAGCTTCCACTGCAAAGCCCACATTCGGAGCTAGAGCCAGTCTCTGGGCCAGCTTGGCCGTGGCCTTGAGCACGGAACAGAGAGTCAGCAAACCTAGGTTTTAGACCAGCCTCCCATGAGTAGGGCATGATGCTCTAAAAAATGCCGTGGTTTGAACACAGAATACTGGTTTTCCTAACTTTTTATATATTTTTAATTTTTATTGCAAATGTAGTCCCCCACTACCACAAATTATGCAGTCAAGTTTCCCACATTTGGGGAAATCACAAGGGTCAGCACATCTGGAGTGCATGGTAAGCCTTGCCCTGGGAAAACCACTTTTGTGATCATGGTATCTCCCCTGCCAGCTAAGTATGGTTTCCTAACTTTATATGTATAGAGAGAGACAGACTCTCAAGCTGTTGCCCTGGGTAGAGTGCTGTGGCATCATAGCTCACAGCGATCTCCAACTCAGGCTCAAGCGATCCTCTTGTCTCATTTTTTTTTTTTTTTTTTTTAGAGGCAGAGTCTCACTTTATCACCCTTGGTAGAGTGCTGTGGCATCACAGCTCACAACAACCTCCAACTCCTGAGCTTAGGTGATTCTCTTGCCTCAGCCTTCTGATTAGCTGGGACTACAGGCATCTGCCACAACGCCCAGCTATTTTTTGTTGCAGTTTGGCTGGGTGTGGGTTCGAACCCTCCACCCTTAGGATATGGGGCTGGCACCCTACGCACTGAGCCACAGGCACTGCCCAACCTTAGTTTTTTTATTTTTAGTAGAGACAGGGTCTTGCTTTTGCTCAGGCTGGTATTGAACTTGTGAGCTCAAGCAATCCACCTGCCTCGGCCTTCCCGAGTGTTAGGATTATAGGCGTGAGCCGTTGCGTCCAGCCTCCTAACTTTATAAACTTTTGTTTTGTCTGTTCATTTGTTTTTGAGACAGAGTCTCATTCTGTTGCCCTAGGTAGAGTGTGGTGGCATCTTAGCTCACAGCAATCTCAAACCCTTGGGTGCAAGCAATCTCCTTGTCTCAAGCTTCCAAGTAGCTGGGACGACAGGCGCCTGACATGACACCTGGCTAATTTTTCTACTTTAGTACAGATGGGCCTCCCTCTTGCTCAGGCTGGTCTTAAAGTCTTGAGCTCAAGGCATCCACCTGCCTCAGCCTCCCACAGTGCTAGGATTACAGGCATGAGCCAGCATGCCCAGCTGTGTCCTAACTTTTTAAAGAAGTGGAACTCCATTTCCACAAGCCCAGTATGTAAAATCAACAGAAATGGAGCATTCTGGCTCCACGTGGGAGAGATTCAGTCACTTTGGCCTCCTCTGGGCCCCATCCCCTCCCCAGCGTGAAAAACACTGGCCTTTCTGGACACTGGATTCTTTACACCTCTGGCTAGCTGTCATCCCAGGAATTCATCTGAGGCTCTAATAAGTCCCCCTGGCACTTATTCAGTCTAATTCATGTGCTCATTTACTCACAAACATTTATGGAGCTAATACCCTATCAGGGGTCCTCAAACTTTTTAAACAGGGGGCCAGTTCACTGTCCCTCAGACCGTTGGAGGGCCGGACTGTGGGCCCTGGGATGAGTCGGCTGCTAAGCAGGACAGGCAGTGGCGGCAAAAACACCCGGCGGGCCAGATAAATGTCCTAGGTGGGCTGCATGTGGCCCGCGGGCCGTAGTTTGAGGATGCCTATGTTGAACCCCTAGTGGGTGAGTTGACCCAGATGAGGACTCCGTCATCCCTGACCCCAGAGCCATAGAAGCAGGTGGTCCTACATGCAGGGACCACAGAGGGTGTCTGCTCTCTCTAGGGAGCCAAGGAAGGCTCCTCCAGGGAGATGACATTTGGGTAGTTGTGAGGATCAAGTCACGTAGAGAAAGAATCACAAGAGGAGAGATGGGACTAGGGACAGTGAGAAGCTTTCTCTCTTGATGCCGTCATTTGGAGAGGACTCCCCGAAATCACAGCAGTGAGCGAGGACTCCAGACTGTGGTTTGGGTGGAGACCAAGTGCCTCCCAGCAGATACCCCACCCGGCACTTTGCACGATCATTGATCTATCCAGCCGCCCCCTCAGATGAAGCAGCAAGTCACCACTCCCTCTGCAGCACCACGCCAGGATGTCTGGGAGGAAATCCACTTCCCTCCCAGAGTGAAATTGCCAATAATTGGTGTCGCTGAGAACACGGATAGCTTCATGGGCCCCCAATGAGAGACTAAATTCCCAAATGTTCCTTCCAAGTGCTGGGGGTGAATCGGTAATACGATGCCAAGATTTTAAAGGCCCCCTCCTTGGGCAGAATGCCTCTCCATCCACGAATAGAAACTTGCTGAGAATTTAATTAAGAACAGTGTACATGAAACTCACTGTTTCTAAGTAAACAAATATTAGGCAAGATACTTTGCTTTCGCATAGGCGTTTAAAGGGGTGGGAAAAAATAAGGACAAGAGGGGTGGGTGGGAGGATATTGAGGGGGAAGAGGAAGGAAGAATCAGACTGGGAAGAAAATAGATTCCAGGTCAGGCAGGGAGAGAAAATGAAAGGCGGATACATACACCCCAGAGGGAAGAGAGGGAGAGGAGCAGGCAGAAGCTTCTAGGTTCTTTCTCTATTGTTCCGCGATTTCTCTGAGGGTCTCAGATCCTCACTCTCTTGCTTCGTTTTCTTTCGGTTCTGATGCCTATTGATTAGTTGGCGACAAACTGCTTTTCACACTTGCTTTTCTCCTTGGGCTTTGGAGCTGGCCTGCTGACTCACCCCTGCACAGTCACTGTCCCTCACTGTCCCTGTGTGTTCTGAGGAGCTCTTACTGTAGACACCTGCCACTCTCCACCCAGGGCTTCCTCCCAGGCTGGAAATACTGGGGAGTTGGTGCCCCTGGGCGTAGGCAGTGACAGATGGGAGTCAGAGTCTAAACACCCCACCTCCTTGAAGTGGGTTATTTCAGAGATATGTCTCCTGTACCGAGAATTCCCAGTAAGATGGAGCTCTTGGTGTCCACAGTGGCAGCTGAATTGATAGGACACCATTAATTAGTTTTCATCTTTTCTCTTTCTTCCCCTCTCCCCTCTCTTGCTTCCTGGAGTCACCTCCCAAACAAATTACTTACGCTCAAACCTTTGTCTCAGGGCCTGCTTCTAGGGGAACCCAAATCTAAGAAAGGCTTCATTTATGGTATTAAAGCTTTATTTTGGGGATCTCATGCCCTCCCTACCTCCCAATTAGACCAAACCTGTTTGCAATGCTGAATGACTAACATCCTTTTATTGTCCAAACTTTGCATTGAGGATTTATTTTATTTTATTTTTTTGAGACAGAGTCTCACTGTTTTGCCCTTGGTAGGGTGCCAGGACATCACAGCTCATAGCAACTTCAAACTCTTGGGCTTAAGCGATTCTCTTGCTTCAGCCTCCCAAGTATCTGGGACTACAGGTGCCCACCACAACGCCTGGCTATTTTTTTGTTGCAGTTGTTTAGCTGGCCTAGGCTGGGTTCAAACCTGCTACCCTTGGTGTATGTGGCCGGTGCAGTAACCACTGTGCTACAGGTGCCGAGCTGTGCATTGAGGATTTATTGTTTGCATTTTAAAGGTTGGTTGTCTCTGAAGGATGTCTTAAGGCTAAAAAAGTTACTTTTGGACCTTAGAGTTAATGGTCAATTACTAGGAAGTACCTGAAGTTTCTATTTCTTTCTTTGTTTTCTTTTTTTTTTTGGAGACAGAGTCTCACTATATTACCCTTGGCAGGTGCCGTGGCATCACAGCCCACAGCAACCTCCAAGTCTTGGGCTTCAGCGATTCTGTTGCCTCAGCCTCCCGAGTAGCTGGGACTACAGGTACCCGCCACAATGCCTGGCTAAGATGTTTCTATTTCTTAAGCCAGCTACATCTGGACCCAATCCTCTAAGTCACCTTCAATGAGAGTCAATAAAAATAAGAGTGTTAGTGATCAGCTATGTTATTATTCATAATGTGTGCCATGTGCCCAGCATTACTGCCCCACGAACAGCTGGATTTCTGATTAGGTTTTCATTGATTTCATTATTCACTCTATACTGAGAGTCTTTGTGTGCCTGACACTGTGCTGGATTCTAGGCATACAAAAATGCTTAGGGCATGGCCTGTATTCACCAGAAGCCTGAAAACCAGAAGGCTGCCATGGATATGTCAATACTTGGGGTGTTAATAGAATAAACAAACCTAAACTCTTTAAAATAACTTAGAGTTTTACTCTGAGCTGCATGTGTGTCACTGCAGGTACGGAACACTTGGTCTCAAGAGGTCCTGAGAAAATGTGCCCAAGGTGGCTGGCGTCCCAGAGGTTGCCATAAACAGGAAAAATTAACAAACTCTTGTGGTCAGTGTGACCCAGGAAAACCTTAACACCGAGTTGCCCTACCAAGAGGAGAAGTGAGGTCAGACACCCCTCATTACGCGCCCTCCCCTTTGGAATCACCCTTTGTAATAATAAAATACTAAATTATTAAAACAGACCCTAAGAACAAAAGGTTAAACCACATCTGCAGGTTATCAATTTATTTAACAGATCACTTAGGTCCAGCTGGTTTGTCTCTGATTAGCAGACTTGCTTATTGTAACTTAAAACATTTCAAGCCTTTAAATAAAGCTTCATGTCATTAATCAATTGAAAATCAAAAAATCTTGGAACTCACCTCTAACCTATAAACCTCCCTCCCTTAAAGATGTCCTGCCTTGTCAGGCCAAACCAATGTACACCTTTCTTGTGCTGATTAATGATTTTATACATTATTCTTTTCTCTACAAATGTATAAAACCAAACTGCAGGATGTCTTAAAGGTGGCCATACCTACAGACATAGGGGAAATGGGAAATTGTAGCTAAATGTACCTTTATTTACAAAATATTCATTGCACAACTTTATAAAATATTGACAAAATGTTTCTCTATGTGTTGATCTATAAATATAAAAATATTAAAAAATACGTAATGTAAAATACTTGTCTGTTAAACCAATCACCATCTTTTTGTAATTTGCGACTAAATATTGACTTATAATATTTTCTCTTTTTCCTTCCCATGTGGAATTTTGCCATCAGTCTGGCATATTTGGGGGCATGGTGGGGAGATCTGAGTGATGAATTCTGAGAGCAAGGTGTCCCATGTGCCTCTGGCTGTTCAAGGATAATTAGAACCATCTTCAGATGACAGGCCATGGAGAAGATGGGCAGCAATTTCTCAGAACAAACCTCTTTAAGGTAGGGGGTGAAGGTTGCTGTGGTACATTTCTCCCTCATCTCAATGGTGTGAAAAATGTTACCTTAACCCCTAGTGGCCATAATAATGAAAGGGACTTTTATTATTTGAACCAGATCTTATTTATTTAGACAGAGTCTCGCTCTGTTGCCCAGGCTAGAATGCTGTGGTGTCATCTAGTTCACAGAAACCTCTAGACCCTAGGTTTAAGTGTCCTCCTGCTTCAGCCTCCTGAGTAGCTGGGACTATAGGTGCCAGCCAGGATGTCCTGCTAATTTTTCTATTTATAGTGGAGACAGGGTCTCACTCTTGCTCAGGCTGGTCTCAAATTCCTAAGCTCAAGGGTTCCTCCTGCCTTTGCCTTCCAGAGTTCTAAGATTAAAGGTGTGAGCCACACCCCGGGCATAGACCTGGATCTCTTGCAGTTATAAGTGAAAAAGATGCCCTTTTGAGTGGTAGAACAACATGGTGGTCAGTAGCTCCAAAACTGGAAGTCTCAGTTTCAATTCTCACTTTGTCCTCTGAACATCCAGCTGACTGAACGGATCCCTTCTTGGCCAAGGAGACCCGGGAGAAACCCTAAGGCTGAGTTGCTGGCCATGAGAAGGGAGGTCAGGCTCGCCTGGTCATGCCCTGCTCCCTTTTTGGAGACACTCTTTGTGACAATAAGAAATTATTAACAGGCCTAAGGCTATCTATACAAGACAAAAGCTTAAACCACACCTGCAGGCCGGCAATCTACTTAACAGATCATTTGAATCCCTTATATGTGCTGGGTGTCTCATCTCTGATTAACAGACTTCATTAACTTAAAACATTCTAAGCCTTTCGAAAAAGGGCTCCTTCCTTCCTTCCCTCCTCTCTCTTTATCTCTCTCCTCCCCTCCCTCTCTCTTTCTTTCTTTCTTTTTTTTTTGGTAGAGACAGAGTCTTACTTTATCACCCTCAGTAAAGTGCTGTGGCGTCACACAGCTCACAGCAACCTCCAACTCCTGGGATTAGGCGATTCTCTTGCCTCAGCCTCCCGAGTAGCTGGGACTACAGGCGCCTGCCACACGCCGGCTGTTTTTCTGTTGCAGTTTGGACGGGGCTGGGTTTGAACCCACCACCCGCAGTATATGGGGCTGGTGCCCTACCCACTGAGCCCCAGGTGCTGCCCCAAGCTTCATTTCTTTAGCCAATTACAAATCAAGGAATCTTTGAACCCACCTATAACCTGTAAGCCACAGACCCCCCCCCCCCCCCAATGTCTTACCTTTTCAGGCCACCCAATGTACACCGTACAAGCGTTAATTTATGATTTTATGTGTAGATCCTGTCTCCATGAATGTATACAACCAAACTGCAGGCCGGGCCTGGCAGCTCCTGCCTATAATCCTAGCACTCTGGGGGGGCTGAGGCAGGTGGATTGCTTGAGCTTAGGAGTTCAGCCTGAGCAAGAAGGAGATCACATCTTTACTAAAAATAGAAAAACTAGCCATGTATTGTGGTGGGCACCTAGTCCCAGTGACTTGTGAGGATGCATCAAAAGGATCTCTTGAGCCCAAGAATTTGAAGTTGTTGTGAGCTATGATGCCATGGCACTCTACCCAGGGTGATAGAGTGGGACTCTGTCTCAAAGAAAAAACGAACAAACGAATGAAAAAACAAGATCTCAAACCCCAAACTATAACCTTGGGCACATTGTTTCAGGGTTTCTTTTTTTTTTGAGATAGAGCCTCAATCTATCCCCCTGGGTAGAGTGCCGTGGCATCATAGCTCACAGCAACCTCCAACTCCTGGGCTCAAGCGAGTCTCCTGCCTTGACCTCTCAAGTAGCTGGGACCACAGGCACCAACCACAACTCCCGGCTACTTTTTGGTTGCAGCCATCATTGTTGTTTTGGCGGGCCTGGGCTGGATTCAAACCCGCCCCCTTAGGTGTATGTGGCTGGCACTTAGCCACTTGAGTCATGGGCGCCGAGCCATATTCTCAGGGTTTCTTGAGGCCAGGTGCTCCAGCCTGGCCACATACATTCAGCTCAGAATAAACCTGTTTGTATTATTATTATTTTTTTTTGGAGACAGAGCCTCAAGCTATCCCCCTGGGTAGAGTGCCATGGCATCACAGCTCATAGCAACCTCCAACTCCTGGGCTCAAGCGAGTCTCCTGTCTCAGCCTCCCAAGTAGCTGGGACTATAGGCGCCCGCCATAACGCCCGGCCATTTTTTGGTTGCAGCCATCATCGTTGTTTGGTGGGCCCGGGCTGGGGATTCGAACCCACCACCTTAGGTGTATGTGGCTGGCGCCTTAGCTGCTTGAGCCATAGGCACAGAGCCTGTTTGTATTATTTTACAGAATCTTTTTATTTTTCTATTAACAGTCCCATGTCCAAAACCCTAGGGAAGGGAGTCATCAGTTTAGCTTAGGTCAAGCTCCTTGGTCCCTGCAAGCCATCTAAACTGTAGCCAGGGAAGTGAAGTCACACTGTATCGAATGGCTGTTTGTATAATAATTATGTGAATGGTGGGAAATTTTCCCAGAAAAAGGGTAGCTGGTAGGTAAAGCTTCATTCAGAATGCTCATTTGGGAGTAGGTCTGTAGATACCTGTGACTTCATTGCTCAGGTGCTCAGTTTAACCTCAGTAGAATCTAGTTGGGTCGGATAAGCCTCTCCAGGCTCAGATTCTTCTATTTGTTTTTCAGACTCCAAAGGGTCACAGCAACTATAAAAGAGGTCGTAGCACTGTCGGTGCTCATGGTCTGAGAGTGTCAGGCTGTTGTCTGGTTCAGGGATTCCTCTTTTCTGCGGCCTATGTTCAGGGAAGCTTGGAGAAAGAATGAGCTAGTTTCTGGTGTCATACTGAGCCCATTTCAAGTCCTGGCCCTGCTGTTACTAAGTTAGAAAGAGGGCCTTTGAGCCTCGGTGTCTTACCTATGAAATAGGGACAATGCCAGCCAGGTTGGGTTAGATAATAATCCGTGCACTGGTTTCTAAACTTGAACGTGCATTTGAATCACCTGCAGAACTTATTGCCGGGACCCTCCCCCAGGGCTTCTGATCCAATGGGTTTGGGATGTGGCCTGATTATTTGCATTTTGAACGAGTTCCTGGTGATGCTGTTGCTGCTAACCTGGGGACTGACCACACTTTGAGAACCAATAGTCTTGCCCGAGGGGCATTCTGTGCCACCTTGCTATCCACTGACCCCAGCCCAGAGGACATTTGGCAGTGTCTGGAGATACTTTTGATTGTCACAGCTGAGTAGAGTGATGCTACTGATGTCTGGTAGGTAGAGGGCAAGGATGCTGAACACACTTCAGTGCACAGAACGGCTCTCACAACAGAGAACCAGCCAACCCCGCATCATCAACCCAGCAGTGCCAAAGTTGAGAAGGCCTCTTGTCCTAGCTGTGTTTGGTAGCTGCGATACCCCAGCACAGTCACTTCACTTTTCTGAGCTCAGAACTGCGCAGAATTAATTCCAAGAACATTTGCAACTCTAACATTCAACAACTTTTTTATTTATAAACATTAGTTGTCTATTTTTTTGAGACTTTGGGGAAAAAATAAGACGTTAACTGATGACTCCACACTGAACCTCAGAGTCAAAGCATTCTATGATAGATGTACTCTTATCTGACAATGTGAATGTTACTTTTTTTGCGTTATTATTATTTTTATTACTGCTCAATATTTCCTTGCAGCAAGCGTCTGATTTCTTTTCTGAATGTATTTATCTTCGTTCGTTCTTTACGAGGTTTCTGTTTCTAGTGCTTATCTTGAACATTGTTATTGTTATTAAATTTTTGCCTTTCTTTTTTTTTTCTTATAGCATAACTGTGTACATTAATGCAATCATGGGGTACAGTGTGCTGTTTTCACATACATTTTGAAATACTCTCATCAAACTGGTTAACATAAGCTTCATGTCATTTTCTTAGTTATTGAGTTAAGACCTTCATACTCTGCTTTTAGAAAGATTCACTTGTACCCTTGTAAGATAAACCACAGAGGTGACCCCACCAATCACCCTCTCTCCCCTCTATTAAAATTTAAGCCTTTTTAATTTTGTGAAGGCAAAAAGTGGAAACCTAAAAAACACATGCATATGTATAGAAAAAAAAACTGCAGTCAAAAAGCACTTATTAAGGTGACACCTGTAGCTCAGTGGGTAGGGCGTCAGCCACATACACCGAGGCTGGCATGTTCAAACCTCAGCCAGGGCCAGGTAAAATCAACAATGACAAGTGCAACAAAAAAATAGCTGAGTGTTGTGGTGGGCACCACCTGTACTTGGGAGGCTGAGGCAAAAGAATTGTCTAAGCCCAAGAGTTTGAGGTTGCTGTGAGCTGTGATGCCATGGCATTCTACTGAGGGCAACATAGTGAGACTCTGTCTCAAAAAAGAAAAAAGCACTTATTAAGTACCAAATATATGCAAAACATGGTGGCGTTTCCACCCACGGCACTTGTCTTATGTGGAATTTGTACACTTGGCAAAGACTTTGAAAAAGTGGTCAGGATTTTATATCCTAATGTATAGCGGTTGCTTTTACAATCTTGCATTAATAGTGCTATGTTTTTTTTCCTTGTCCTTAGTGGAATTTAGAAAAATAAAGTCCCAGCATCACAGCTTTTTATTTCTGTTTCCATGTCACAAATGCGTGCTCTAATGAAGGTTTGGGGGCATAAGCTTACTAATTGGCAACGGTAACTATGGGCATATGTGTAAGCCACCATAATAAAAACTTTCACACTTAGTTAATTGAAGCCGATCTTTTGTTGGAGAATTAATAAAATATTTATTGCCATTAGTTCCGGTCTACAATATATTGTTAATTAACAGCAGCTCTCACAGTGACTAGCTGATTGAGAGAAAGTGCAGAAGCCCAGCAGGAATGGAACAGGCACAAGAGTCTTCCTTGGGTGAATGTTTGGCGATTGTCTTTGGTTTCCACGCAGTTTGTTGTTGGAAAAAGTGGCATCTCAGCTAGGGCCACCAGTTCATCCCAGTTTGCCCAGGACTTTCACTAGTTTTTAACACTGAAATTTGCGTGTCCCAGGAAATACCACTGTCCTGGGCACACCTTGATGGTTGGTCTCCCTAGGGGAGACTGAAGACCCACCTGCAAGAGAAACATACTCTCAAAGGGGACCAGCCAGAATAGACAAGGAAGACCTCGGCTCGGCACCTGTGGCTCAAGTGACTAAGGTGCCAGCCACATACACCTAAGGTGGCAGGTTCGAATCTAGCCTGGGTCCGCCAAACAACAATGACGGCTGCAACTAAAAAATAGCTGGGCGTTGTGGCGGCGCCTGTGGTCCCAGCTACTCAGGAGGCGGAGGCAGGAGACTCGCTTGAGCCCAGGAGTTGGAGGTTGCTGTGAGCTGTGATGCCACCGCACTCTACCCAGGGGGATAGCTTAAGGCAAGCTATCAGCTGTCATTGTTGTTTGGCGGGCCCGGGCTAGATTCGAACCTGCCACCTTAGGTGTATGTGGCGAGTCTTCTGCCTCTGCCTCCTGAGTAGCTGGGACCACAGGCGCCCGCCACAACGCCCGGCCATTTTTTGGTTGCAGCCATCATTGTTGTTTTGGCGGGTCCGGGCTGGGGATTCGAACCAGCCACCTTGGGTGTATGTGGCTGGCGCCTTAGCCGATTGAGCCACAGGCGCTGAGCCAGGAAGACCTTCTTCATGTTCGGTGTTTGCTGATCTGTTTTACTCTTTGTTGATTAATGGGAATGTAGCTGGAATTAACAGGAAAAAGGAGGATGATTGTGGAGGGGAGGAGGCATAGGTTAGAGGAAATAGCTTGTGCAAAGGCCCAGGGGAAACCCTGATGTGTTCAAGGAAGCCTGGTAATGCCAGAGCAGAAGGGATGGGGTGGGGAGAGTGGGATGAGAAAGAGCCAGCCTTCCAATTGTCAGATTTCTTCCACCAACCCACCTCGTCTTTTTTTTTTTTTTTTTTTTTGAGACGGAGCCTCAAGCTATCCCCCTGGGTAGAGTGCCATGGCATCACGGCTCATAGCAACCTCCAACTCCTGGGCTCAAGCGAGTCTCCTGCCTCCGCCTCCCAAGTAGCTGGGACC
>CAUYQV010128731.1:0-101682 GCA_963574575.1 Galagoides demidoff | reverse complement strand
GCTATCCCCCTGGGTAGAGTGCCATGGCATCACAGCTCATAGCACCCTCCAACTCCTGGGCTCAAGCGAGTCTCCTGCCTCCGCCTCCCAAGTAGCTGGGACCACAGGCGCCCGCCACAACGCCCGGCCATTTTTTGGTTGCAGCCATCATTGTTGTTGTTTGGCGGGCCCGGGCTGGGGATTTGAACCCGCCACCTTAGGTGTACGTGGCTGGCGCCTTACCCGCTTGAGCCACAGGCGTCGAGCCACTATTTATATTTCTTAAAAATAAATTTCTTTTCAAGGCCTGGGTGCCATGGCTCATGCCTGTGATCCCAGGACTCTGGGAGGCCAAGGCAGGAGGATCACTTGAGCCCAGGAGTTCAAGAGCAGCCTGAGCAATAGCAAGCCCTCCATCTCTACAAAAAAAAAAAATAATAATAGTTATCCAGGCCTGTGGCAGGTGCCTGTAGTCCCAGCTACTCAGAGGACTGAGGCAGAAGGATCACCTGAGCCCAGGAGCTTGAGGCTGCAGTGAGCTATGATGATACCACTGTACTTCAGCCCAGGCAACAGAATGAGACCCTGTCTCATAAAAATGAAAATTAAAAAAATGTTTTCAGTTGGTGAGTGTGTGGGATTGACAGATCCCAGTCACAAAGTTCTGACCATTTCCACATCCCTCTGCACACGAAGGGAAGTCCAGATGGCCACAGCTGGCCGTGTGCAAAGCAGCCCCAGAGGAGCATGGGAACGTCACCAAACAGGGCAGCCCAGTGCAGGCAGAGAGGACGCCAGGTCTTTGCTGCCTGCCACACGTTTACCACACATTTCCCCTCCTGCTGAGACACTTTGGTTTGCCTTTGTGGGAGCCCCTCCCCATGCTCAGTCCTCTCTTCTAGGAGTGGCCCAAATGGCCAGGTGTGTGACCAGGTGCGTGACCAGTGTCACATCATTGAGCCCAAAGGCTGAAACCTGCACTTGTACAACTGGATGGACTGCAGTGCCATGGGGACACGAGCTGCATCTCAAGAGAACACTTGTCCCTTCATGGGGATAGTTCGCTTTGAAATGAAGCAATGCAGGGCAGAGGGGTCAAAGCCTGAGGACACAGCCGAGACCCTGCCTGCAGCCAGACTCTACCTCCGGCTTCCACACACATGCTGATGGTTCCCTCCTTCATTGTTTCCGCCAACTTGTGAGCATTTTGTCACTTGTTTCTGTCTTCTGAAACTTCTGGTATGTTCCTAGGATGGGAGCAGTGATTTCAACACAGACACTGTTACAAATGGCCCACGTGACCGTGGAAACACCGAGAGGACCAGCCTAGAACCTCTTATTTAGACGACACACAAATCCATTTTTAAGGTCTTGCCACAGCACCTGTCTAGTTACTCGCTAAACACGCAGGACCTGACTCACATCTGCAAGGCCAAAAAAGCCACATATGCACTTCACCCCCCTGTATCCTCAACATGCTGAGTCCCAAGTCCCAGTTACATCAGAGAAATCATACAGCCATACAAACTAATGCCACTATAAATGTATGCTCTGCTCCTGGAACTAAGAGCTGGCCCCTGTGTTACATCCTCTGGGTTCCTGCAGAAGCCCTGAGTGGGCTTGACTTTTCACTCAGAAAACAAGTGACAAAATGCCAACTCTGGCTGAGGCATTTACTGGACCCTGGCCCTGGTTTCTGTGCCCTTCAAGTCTTCTTCCACATGGGTACCTGAATGATCCTGGCAAAATATAGACTATATCAGTGCTGCGCTGGAAATGCTTCAGTAACTCCTCTCCACATTTAAAATGAAACCCATACCAAAAATAAATAAATAAATAAATAAAATAAAATGAAACCCAATGTCCTTACTAAGTCCTATAAAGTCATTTCTGATGTGCTCTTGCCCACGTCTCTGTTCTCTACATGTGCCTGGTGTTTCAGCAACACGGAAGCCCTTACCTGCTCACGTGAGTCTCAGCCCCTTCCTCTCCTCTACGCAGACCACCCTGCTTCTTCTGGTTTGCTTGGGTTTGTTCTTCCAGACTCTGCTCACACCTTACCTCATCCCAGAATATGTCCCTGAATCCACCCTTCCTCCTCTGAGTCCCGTGGGTGGCCCCTGTGCCTGCCATGTAGTGTTGTCTGTTTGTCCTTCCATCCACAAACTTCTCTCTCTCATTTGGTTTCTTCTGTCTTGAGACCGAGTCTCATTCTGTCACTTAGACTAGAGTACAGTGACATCAGCCTACCTCACAGCAACCTCAAAATCCTGGGCTCCAACAATCCTCCTACCTTAGCCTCCTGAGTAGCTGGGACTACAGGCACCACCCACTACCCCCAGCTAATTGTTTTTTCCTATTTTTAGTAGAGAGGGGGCCTCACCCTTGCTTAGGCTGGTCTAAAACTCCTGAGTTCAAGCAGTCCACCTGCCCTGGCCTCCCAGAATGTTGGGATTACGGTGTGAGCCACCATGCCTGGCGCAAGTTGGTTTTTTTGTAACCATTAACCATTTTAAATACACAACTCAGTGGCACTTAGCACGTTTTCATTATGTGTAACCACCACCTGGATCTAGTTCCATAATATTTTTATCATTTGTGTCTAGTTCCAGAATATTTTTGTCATCACCCCTGGACCCATGAGCTGGCCTTTCCCACTCTCCCTTTTCCCCAGCCCCTGAAAACCACTAGTGTTTTGTCTCTATAGATTTACTGAGACTGTCTCTTTTATTTCTGCATCACCAATTCTTAAGCAAAGAGACAGGAATAAAGTAGGAAATCCACAGCTTGCTCAATGGCGGACGGCAACCAAGCTGTCCTGAGTTAACGGCTCCCTCTAGTGGCCAGTTTGGGGAACTGTCGCACTGAACCTCTTCTGGGATCCGTTCTTTCCCCGTTAGGAAATTTTGGTCCAGAACACCCTACACATTTCCTTTCATCCATCATTAATCTCCTTTGAGCAAAATCTTGTTCACATATCACACAATCTCCTTATCCCTATCCAGGTCTTAGGACTAAACAGATTATGTCAGTATCTCCCTTTGGCAACAGGCAGATTTTCACTCTCCCACCCTCTGAGGTAACACTTCACCCAGCGGTACTGAGGTTCTCTCTTCCAACTGTAAAGCTTGCAGGACCAAAACTGACCTCTTGCTCCTTGTGTCTGTTAAACCCCAAAGCTCTAAATTCCAAGTATTGACAAAGTCTTCATCTCCTGGTAATCAAGACTTCAGGGCTTAGTTTTCCATTCTGTTTTGTTCCCTGAAAATTACGTACAGATTGGATAACTTCTGTACTTCAAATGTCTCGACCTTGCAAGCTCAACTCTACATGCATGCATGCATTCATTCATTCATTCATTCAGGCAGACAGAGTCTCACTCTGACACCCCAGCTAGAGTGCAGTGGCATCATCATATCTCACTGAAGCCTCCAAGTCTTGGGCTCAAGTGATCCTCGAAGCTCAGCCTCCCAAGTTGCTGGAACTAGACCCAGCTAATTTTTTAGTTTTTGTGCACACAGTCTCACTGTGTTGTTCAAGCTGGTCTAAAACTCCCAGCCTCTGCCTCCCAAAGTCCTGGGATTATGAGTGTGAGCACGACACCCAGCGTCTCCCCATCTTAAAGTCAGATGATAGTAACTTAATTTCCTCTGTGACCTCGATTCCCCTTGGCCAGGTAGGGTAGCATCTTCACAGCTTCTCAGGAGGGGATGTGAACATCTTTGGGGACAATTATCTGCCCCCATAACCACAGAGAGACACATGCAGGATAGCACAGCTGGGCATGCCTCAGACAGAAAGTCCTTTAAATCCCCTTCAGTGAAACAACTCAGAACTCTGCAGGTCAGAAACAGTAGCAGTCTGGGAGGCCGAGGTGGGTGGATTGCTTGAGCTCAGGAGTTTGAGACCAGCCTGAGCAAGGGTGAGGCCCCCTCTCTACTAAAAATAGGAACAAACAATTAGCTGGGGGTTGTGGGTGGTGCCTGTGGTTTCAGCTACTCAGGAGCCTGAGGGAAGAGGATCTCTTGAGCCCAAGAATTTGAGGTTGCTGTGAGCTATGATAACACAACAGCACTCTACCCAGGGTGACAGAGTGAGACGCTGTCTAAAAAAAAAGAAAAAAGAAACCACCAAGTGGTAAGGGAGACAGCAAAGGTGGGTCAAAGTTCTCTGTCACCCGTCACTGTGACCTCTGACCTTTTCTCCCTCACTCCTCCACTTTTAGGGACCCTTGTGAGCATCAGGCACACTCAGATAACTAAATGTAATTTCCTTTTTAAAAAATCATTTAATTTTAGTAAAATATACAAAACACAACATTTACCATGTTAACAGTTGTTAAGGGAAGAGCTCAGTGGCCTTAAGGACACACACATTGTTGTGCAAACCTCACCACTGTCCACCCCCAGAACTTTCTCATTTTCTGCTATAGTTTGGATGTGGTTTGTCTGTTCCCTCCAAATCTCATGTTGAAATTTGGTCCCCTACACTGGAGGTGGGACCTGGTGGAGGGTGTTTGGGTCCCAGAGACTGAACCCTCATGGATGGCTCAAGGTGGTGACTGAGTTCTATTTTTTTTTTTTTTTGAGACGCAGCCTCAAGCTATCCCCCTGGGTAGAGTGCCATGGCATCACAGCTCACAGCAACCTCCAACTCCTGGGCTTAAGCAAGTCTACTGCCTCAGCCTCTCAAGTAGCTGGGATCACAGGCGGCCGCCACAACGCCCGGCTATTTTTTGGTTGCAGCCGTCATTGTTGTTTGGTGGGTCCGGGCTGGATTCGAACCCGCCACCTTGGGTGTACATGGCTGGCGCCTTAGCCACTTGAGCCACAGGCGCCGAGCCGGTGACTGAGTTCTTGCTCTGTTAGTTTCTGTGAGAGCTCCTGCATCCTCCCCGACCTTGTGACCTCTGCACAGCCAGCTCTCCTTCACCTTCTGCCCTGAGCTGCCTGAGACCCTCACCAGGAGCTGATGTGGGGTGTTATGCGTCTTTGTACAGCCAGCAGGACTGTGAGCCAGACAAACCTTTTTTCAAAAAAGTACCCCACCGTAACTACTCCTTTACAGCAATTCAAACAGAGCAGGCCAGAAAACTGGTACCACGGAGTGGGGTGCTGCTATAAAGATACCTGAAAATGTCGCTAGTGGGGAAAAAAACCACTGGTGCCCAACATGTGAGACCACAGGCTGGAGCCATATGGTTTTACACATTTTAGAGAGACAGAAATTACAGGCAAAATCATACACCAGCACATGGAAGGTGTATATCGCCTTGGCCTGAAAAGGCAGGGCATCTCAGAGTGGGGGATTACAGTCTATAGGTGGGTTCAAAGATTCTTTGATTTGTGATTGGTTAAAGAAATAAAGCTTGGGCGGTGTGGCTCAAAGGAGTAGGGAGCCGGCCCCATATACCAGAGATGGTGGGTTCAAACCCAGCTCTGGTCAAAAAAAAAAAAAAAAAAAAGGAATCAAGCTTTACCTAAAGGCCTGGAATAGTTTAAGTTAAAGAATCTGTTAACCAGAGACAAACCACGACACAGGGACTCAAGTGACTTGTTGAGCAGGTTGATGGCCTGGGGGTGACTTGACCTTTGCTCTGTGTAGCCGTAGGTTCAGTTGGTGATTTAGTATCTCATCTTCCATGGTATGTCCAACCTCCCTTTCTTCATGGCCAGGGACTCAGTTTCATGGTCCTTCTGGGGTCTCCTTGGCCAAAAGTGGGTCCATGCAGTTGGCAAGGGGCTTGGGATTTTATTTTAGCTCACAAAATGGAAAACCAGCTTTGGGACCAGGTAGTGGGCAGAGGTTGGGAGAGTCTGGAGGGCTCAGAGAAGACAGGAGGATGGGGGAAAGTTCAGAACTTCTTAGGAATCGGGTAGGTGTTGTGACCAAAGTGCTAATACACAGACAGTGGAGGCTAGCCCGACAAGGTCTCAGAGGGAAAGGAAGAACTTGCTGGAAACGGGAGCAAAGGTCACCCTTGTCAGCCTGTAGCAAAGAGTGTGGCTGAACACACCCCAGGGCTTTGTGGAAGAAGGAACTTAAGAGTGATGCTCTAGGCTCAGCGCCTGTGGCTCAATCGGCTAAGGTGCCAGCCACGTACACTCAAGGTGGCAGGTTCGAATCCCCAGCTCAGGCCCACCAAACAACAATGATGGCTGCAACCAAAAAATGGCCAGGTGTTGTGGCGGGCGCCTGTGGTCCCAGCTACTTGGAAAGCGGAGGCAGGAGACTCGCTTGAGCCCAGGAGTTGGAGGTTGCTATGAGCTGTGATGCCATGGCACTCTACCCAGGGGGATAGCTTGGGGCTCCGTCTCAAAAAAAAAAAAAAAAGAGTGATGCCCTAGAGTAGAGGTCCCTAATCTTTTTGGCACCAGTCACCAGTTTCATGGATGACGATTTTTCCCAGGAGGGGGACATGTGGTTCCAGGATGATCCAAGCACATGACCTGTCCACCTCAGATCAGAGGAGCGTGACCGAGGTCCCCTGCATGCGCAGTGTAACAGTAGGGTGGAGTTCCTGTGAGAATCTCACAACCTGACAGGAGGCGGGCACAGGCAGTGATGGGGCAGCGTAAGTTCAGCTCACCTGCTGCTGTGCGACCCAGCTCCTAATGGGCCATGGACCATACCACAGAGCCTGCCCTCACAGCAGGCAGAAACTTGCCTCGGGTCTCAGATGAGACCGTGGACTTCTGAGTTGATGCTGGAGCAAGTTAAGGCTCTTAGGGACTACGACTGAGACGGGGTGACAGCATTTGGTGAGGACAGGGAGGACTGAGGCCCCGGAGAGACCTTTGACCCTGCAAACCTCATGCTGAACTCTGACCCCTCATGAGAGGTGTTTGGATCCCTGGGGCAGGTCCCAGTCCTGCCTGAATAATGAACGCCCTGGGAGTGGGGCTGGGGAGTGCTGCCCATTAAGTTCCCAGGAGAGTTGGTGGTAAGCAGCCTGCCCTCCCCTTGCCTTCCTTCTCACGATGGGACCCCAGCACATGTCAGCCCCCTTCTTCATAAATTGCCCACCTCGTGTATTCCTTAATAGCAGCGGTTCTCAACCTTCCTAATGCCGTGGCCCTTTAATACCGTTCCTGTGGGTTGCGACCCACAGGCTGAGAACTGATGCTTTACAGCACCATAAGAGGACTGAGACATTGTCCCCAGCTGAAGCTCCATCACCATCAAACACCAACTCCCACCCCCATCCCGAGCCCGACAGTCTACAATGGACTCATACAGGACTTTCCTTTCTGTGACTTCTAACTCAGCATATCCTCAGTGTTCATCTACCTCGTAGCCTGGGTCACCATTTCCTTCCTTTTCAGGCTGAATCAGACCAGGTGTCGTGGCTCCCAGCCCTCTGTGGGGCTCAGGTGGGAGGATCACTTGAGGCCCCAAGTGCAAGACCAGCTTTCAAGATTTTTCTACAAAAAGCAGAAAAAAATTGGCTCGGTGCCTGTTGCTCAGTGGTTAGGGAGCCGATCACATGCACCTGGGCTTGTGGATTCGAACCCACCAGGGTCTGCTAAACAACAGTGACAACTACAACAACAACCAAAAAATAGCTGAGTGTTGTGGTGAGTGCCTGTAGTCCCAGCTGCTTGGGAGGCTGAGGCAAGATAATTGCTTAAGCCCAAGAGTTTGAGGTTGCTATGAGCTGTGATGGCACGGCACTCTACTGAGGGCGACATAGTGAGACTGTCTCAAAAAAAAAAGGTAGGAAAAAAAATAACGGGGTTCATGTGATGCACACACCTGTAATCCCGGGTACACAGGAGGCTGAGGCAGGAGGATCGCTTGAGCCCAGGAGTTTGGGATTATCTGTGAGCTGTGATGATGCCACTGCCCCCAGCCTGGGTGAGCGCAGAGGCTGTGAATTGCAGCCCACTGTCCACGTATGTCCCACACTGCGCTCACCCTCCACCCAGCACGTGCCACACCGCGCTCATCCTCCACCCAGCACGTGCCACACTGTGCTTACCCTCCACCCACAGACGGGGGCTACTTCCACCTCTGTACCCCTGAGAATAACACTGCTATGAGAACAGGTGTACAGATGTCTTTGAGACCTTGTTTTTAATTATTTGGGGTATGTGTCCAGAAGTGCCATTGCTGGACCCCATCACGATTCTATTTTATGTGACATCACTGTCATCCTGTTTCCCACAGTAACCGTGCCACTTTGCACTCCCAGCAGTGTGTGAAGGTTGCAATTTATTGGCATCCTCGTTAGCTACCGTTGTATTGCTGGCTTCATAGTAGCCCTCCTAACAGACTGGAGCTGTCCCTCCGTGGGGATTTTGTCCTGCTATCATCCCCCTCTGGCTGTTCGTCTCTCTCACCTGCCTTTCCCTAAGGACGAGCGACGTGGAGCCTCTCTCACCTGGTCACTGTCCCTGTGCACAGCTTCTTCAGAGAAACGTCCACTCAAGCCCTTGCTCACTTTTGAGTTATTTGGTTCCGTTGTGGAGCTGTAGTTGTGCAGATATTCTGGACATTAATCCCGTATCAGAGACATAATTTGCCGACACCCACTCCCATTCTGTAGGTTACTCTCCACTGTTCACTGTGCCTTTTATGCTCACAAGTTTCCACTTTGAGGGAGTCCAGTTGACCTACTTTTATTTTTGTTGTCTGTGATTTTAGGTTCATATCTAAGAAATAACCGCCAAATTCAATGTCAAGAAACTTTCCCTGTTTTCTTCTAAGTTTATAGAGTTATAAAACTTGATTTGTTTTTCGGGATGGCAACTGTCAGGGGTGAACTTCATTCCTCTGTATGTGGACACCAGTTACCCTAGCACCATTTGCTGAAAAGGTAACCTCCCTGTTTTGACAAAGTCAGCCGACCAGCAACCTTAACTTCATCTGCTACTTAATCTTTTTTTCTGAGTCTTACTCTGTTGCCCTGGGTAGAATGCAGCAACCTCAAACTCCTGGGCAATCCTCTTGACCCAGCCTCCCGAGAGCTGTGACTATAGGCACGTGCCACAATGCCTGGCTAATTTTTCTATTTTTTGTAGGAACGGGGTTCTCACTCTTGCTCAGGCTGGTGTCAAACTCCTGAGCTCAAGCAATCCACCCACCTCAGCCTCCCAGAGTGGTAGGATCCCAGGTGGGAGCCACTGTACCCGGCCTCTGCCACTTCACAGGTTCTGGGGATTAGGACTCAGGGAGGCCCACGGAGACTCAGCATCTCACTTGCACGTCCTGCTTGGGAAGTGGGTGACTGGCCTTTGACCAACCTGGATTTGTGCAAGTGCACAGGTCCACTTCATTGAACCATTTTTTCAGCCAAACAAGGGTCAAAAAATACAGTACTTGCAAATTGCATAACCCATGTATACAGGGGGCCAACGTTTCGTATATGCAAAGATTTGGGCATAGGGGGGCAGTCCTGGGACCAATACCCCTTATATACCGAGGAAAAAACTGTATTTCATTATTTAGCAGCAGCAGATTTAATTAACAGAGAAAATATTAACACTAAATCTAGATGTAGCTTGTGCTAGTAAGAAATCACACAGCTCGTGAATGACGCTGAGCTAGGAAACGACCTCATCGCTCACTGGACAAACACTGGTGGGGACCAAGCGAAAGATCCTGTCCTTCCCCCTGCTGAGTTTGTTCACTCCTGTGAACATCTGTGTGAATTCCCAGGGGAGGACGAACGGGTCAGAAGAAGAAACCAAAGGGAACACTGGAAGAAAAGATGATGAAAAGATGAGGGCATCCTAAAGTTTCAGACAAAATAACACAAATTATTGAAACATATTGTTAAACACGTTCAGTTTGTTCTATGGGGTTTTTAAGGTGTATCCCGGTAATAAATCTCAAACGACAAGTTGGCAGAATGGCTCCTATAAGCGCCTAACTAGAGAGGTTATTTTATTGTTTTCAGATGAGGAAATGGAAGCTGGAGATCAAGGCAGTGTAAGCATCATAAACCATACCCGCCTCCAGAGACACGTCTGTAGGACGGGACGACGGGAGAGGCTTTTCCTTTCAGCTCCGCTCCTGGTGGGGCCCAGCCGTTTTCTCAGCTCTCCCTGGTCTCCAGGGTGGGAATCAAACAGGATGGGGGAATCGCGGGCTTCCTGTTTTGCCTCCCCTGGGGCTGAGCTCCCTCTTTCACTTCAGGTTTGACCCCAGGCCCAGCACCTAGCAAGGGTGCTTGTCGCAACCCACAGGTACTGTATTAAAGGGTCGCGGCATTAGGAAAGTCGATAACCCTGGCTTAGATAAAACCATGTCAGCACCTCTCTGGACATCTTGGGCTGAAGGCTTAGTAGGCTTCCAGGTGGCCTGAAGGCGGCACTGTCCCTTCTGCACACACTCAGAGCTGCCTGAAGTGGCCAGCAGCAACACCAGCGCTCCTTGGAGATCATTGCTCCCTAAGCGAACCACAATCATGTTCCATGTCTGGCCATCGGCAGAGGAAATCCGCCCACCTTCTGTCCTCCACGCTTCAGGATTCTGAAAGCATAGGCCAAACACCAGCTGCTCAGGGGGCTGGGGGGTGCCCTAGCACCAGGCTTACCTGGAGGCCACCAGGGACCCCAGAGGACAGAAAGACAGCAACTACCAGCACAGGGTCCGGACTCCTGAGGACCAGAGGATGCAACCCTGCAGAGTATTGAAGGGGACCTGACAAGACTCAGGAAGAAAAGGGGCCAGACCTGGGACCTGGGGTCCTGGGCCTGTCCCTGCCATCCCTTTAAGGCATCCGTGGGTGCCACCCACTTCCTGTTAACAGGAAGAACATGCTCCTTTGCGATGTCCACAGTTTGCTCGGTTCTCCCACTTCTGCCAGGGATGGCGAGAGTGGTTTCCCTGAGCTTTCAAAGCCCTCTCGTTCAGGCCCTGTGAGCTGCCCACGAGAACAGCCACATATGCTGCCAGGGGACCACGGAGCCGAGTCCAGCCTGGTGGTGGATACACAAGGCCACTCCGCCCCACCCTGGGGCTCCCAGGATCTAGACGTGTGTCACCGACGCTGGCCTCCCGCTGCTTCCCTGCTCCCTGCCAGCACCACTCATCTCTTCAGACTTCAACCTGTGCCTCTAAAGCAGTGGTTCTCAACCGTCCTAAGGCTGCAATTTATTTTCATTGTTACAAAGGGGTCGCAACCCACAGGTTGAAAACTGCTGCTCTAAAGAAATAAGGCCGTTAGCTACATGGCAACTAGCCAGGGATTTACAGTGAAACTGTAATTCAGAAACATTTTTTTTTTTGGAGACACAGTCTCACTCTGTCACCCTCAGTACAGTGCTGTGGAGTCACAGCTCACAGCAACCTCAAGCTCTTGGGCTTAAGCAATTCTCTTGCCTCAGCCTCCCCAGTAGCTGGGACTGCAGGTTGTTGCCTACCACAACGCCTAGGTTTTTTGTTTTTGTTTTTGTTTTTTTTGTATACAATTGTCATTGTTGATTAGCAAGCCCAGGCGGGGTTTGAAGGCCCCTGCCTCGGTATATGGGGCTGGTGCCCTACCCACTGAGCTATAGTTGCTGCCCAGAAAAGATTTTTAAGCAGGGAATTTCCTATTTTGCTTGGAATCTTTATCCTATAAAATGTGGCTGAAGGAGCGTGTGTCTGAGCGTCTGCAGGTGGTCGGTGCAGGGCTCAGCAGGGTTAGTGGGGCTCTGCCCTGCACAGCACCTTCCCCTGTGTAATGGAGCACCCAGAGACCAAGCAAACCACACAGCAAGTGGGTTGAAAAAAAGTTTATTCTGAGCATTTAATTAAAAAAAAAATCATACCTATGAGGTGTGCTACAGGAATTCAGATACAATGAGTTGCATATAAAACCTGACCTAATCTCGTGGTAAAGCAAGAGTTATGCAGAAATGCACTTCAGGAAACCAAATGCGCATCACGACCATTAAACGTCCCAGACATCTGAGACATTTGCACGGGACCTTCTGGAAAGATACGCTGCCCACCTGATGTGCGCATGATTGGATTGGTCCAGCCCCCTGGCTTCTCGGGAAGGCGATACTTTCCCCCGGCAGCAAGTCGCCGCAGTGCCTGGGGACAGCAGTGTTCAGAACTGCCAAGGGCACCCTGGGTAGGAACACTCGCTCATTTGTACTTCTTATTTTTAGCCGTCAATTGGTCAACATTTACAGTCATTGAACAAATTTTGGCAAAAATAGCACAACTCCCTTGAAAGGAAGAAAGTTTCTGGCAGTTTATAATAGAGAAGGCACCAGCCTCCCCACAGCAACGTGGCTGGTTTGCCACACAACAGACACACAGGGGCCAAGACTGTCCAAATCACAGTCAAGACGTGAGCCTCGTGCTGGCAAGCCAAGCCCAACACGAGCCTCAACCTCTTCAGTAAGGCCCTGGAGACTGTCACCATGAGCTGTGGTCAGGAGATGGCCAAGGAGGGGAATGTCTGAAGACTCAGCCCCACTGGGAGGCGGGGGGAGCACAGCCCCCTGCAGCCCTCCTGGGGATGTGGGCATGGGTGTGGGGGGGGAGGGGCAGATATAAGAACTAGCCCAGGTGGGACCCTTGCTAAAGCTGTCAGCACTCTGGGCTGCCTCAGTACGACCCGGGAGGGGCCTTCCTCCTCTTCTGATGTCCACAGGCCCTGCCCTCCCTTCCACCAGGACAGTCATCCTGTCTGACAGCAGCAGATGCTGACCCGGAAGAGCTTTTGTTTGTCCTGGGGAATGGCAGGTGCCCATGAGGACATGACTGACCTCAAAAGAGCTAAAGATCTCAAGAGTCCCTGAAGTGGCTGCATGTGACAGTCAATTTGGCAAAAAAAACAAAATACCATAAATGCATAAAAACAATTACCAAAGTCCTCCTCAGGAACATGATTACAATATATTAGCAAATTTTGTGGCATAAACATTTTCAAAAGCATCAGCAAAAGTTTAAATATAAAAGCAATATGTATACTCCCCTCCCCATCATCAAAAAATAAAACAAACAAAAAGAAAAATCAACCAAAACCCAAGAACCAGCCAAGGCCTGATGTGTAGTGTGAGACCCGCAGTGCAGCCTCCCTACTGCCGCAGCTCCACGTAGTTGGCGGGGAAGAGCCCGTACCTGCCCTTGCACACCCCGCGCCACCAGCCGTCATCAATCATCTCAATGTTGGTGATGATGTCGTCAGGGTCAAATGAGATTTCGTCATCGCCCGCTGGGAGAAAAGGGCACAGAAAAGATGCTGAAATGAAAACGTCCCTGGTCTGCCCGCCAAGCAGCACGGCCAGGAGCAAGCCCCCCAGCAGCCGCTGTGAGGGGCGGCCTCTGCCAGCGTCTGACTCTGTGCCAGTCCACTGCACCTGGTTTTGCAAACGGGCCCAAAGCAGTTAGAGATTCAGCAGAGCCCATCTAACATACCACCAACCCGCATTTCTTCATGAGCCACTTCAATCTTGGCAGCTCTGCTCCCTTCCCACTTTCCCTTCCTGGCAAACCCATCCTTGGAGGAGAAAGGATGCAGCTGCCCATCACTCCCAAGGACAACATGGGGTGTGTGAGAGGTGGTGGTGCAGGAACAGCTGGAGAGGCTTTTTTAGAGACAGGGTCTCGCTCTGTTGCCCAGGCTGGAGTACTGTGGCGTCATCATAGCTCAATGCAGCCTCAAAACTCCTGGATTCAAGTGATCCTGCCATCTCAGCCTCCCAAGGAGGACTGCAGGCATGCGCCACCACACTTTTTTGTTTCTTGTGGATACAGGGTCTCAGTGTGTCTTCCAGACTGGTCTCAAATTACTGGCCTCAAGCAATCCTCCTGCTTCAGCCTCCCAAAGTGCTTAGATTACATGGATGGGCTACTGCACCCAAAAGAGAGGGTTCTCATAAATATGAAAAGCAGCCACCTAGTGAGAAGTGCGAGGTGACAGGTAGGCAGGGGAGCATATGGACAGGGATACAGATGGGAAGGGAAAGCTCTTCCTTGAGTGAGAGCGCTGTATTTAGGAGGAGGGACAGCAATGGGAAGCCCACCCTTGGAGGTGGCCGGGGGAGCAGGGGAGGAAAGCAGAATGCTGGGGGATCCCACATCACCCACAAGACACTCATCACTAACGGGCAGGGTAACTGTGGGTCACATGCCGTGAAGCCCACATGAGGTGAAGGAGAACCACAGTGTCCATGGCCCTCGTGCCAGAGTGTGGCCCCAGCCCAGGAGATGAGACCGCCTCTTCCAAACTGGCAAGTTCTCAAGGGGCAGGAGGAGGGGACTGACTGGTGGGGACAAGGCAACAGAGACAGATGGGAACGTATGTGTGAACGTGGGCACCTGGGTTGGACCCTCACTAGGAGGGTGGAGTGGGCTCTTGAGGGCGGTGCCCTTGGTCTCCAAAAGCACAGGCCGGAAACTGGAGGGTTTAGAGAACGACTAAAGATGATGGGGTGCACGTGTGCAGGGACAGGGGCATGCTTGGCCCTGCACGCCCACTTTTCTATAAACAGTCTTGAAACTGTTTCAACAAATTGTTTCTAATTTTAGTAATAATAATGTTACTATGATTTTTAGAAACAATTTGTTGAAACAGTTTCAAGACTGTTTATAGAAAGCAGACTCTTTTTTTGTTGCTGTTGTTATTCAGAGTCCCACCCTATGCCCTGAGCAGAGTGCAATGGCGTCATAGCTCAATGCATCCTCAGCCTCAGCCTCCAGAAAGCCACTCGGATTAGAGGTGCTTGCCTTGGCACCTGGCTGGGTTTTTTTCATTTTTTTAGGAATTGGGGTCTCACACTTGCTCAGGCAAGTGGCAAACTCCTGAGCTCAAGCAATTCTCCCTCTTCAGCCTCCCACAGTGCTGGGATTATAGGCGTGAGCCACCATGCCTGGCAAGAGTGGACTCTTAGGAGAGGAGACCCTAGAGGAGGGCCCCGCCCCCTGTGCACGCCTCGCCTCACCAGCCTGGTAGTCGTAAAGCGCGATGGCTGTGATCCCCAGGTCGTTCTCGTAGTCATCGTAGGTCGTCTCCTCTGGAAGCAAATCAAGGCAGGCCTGAGTGACACCTGAGCCCATCAGCGCACCTACCCACTTAATCTTCCCACAGACAGCACTTGCTAAGGGTCTGGGTGGGAGCTGGTCAGGGTGGGGCGACCTCTCATCTGGAAGGTGCTAGACTGTGGGGTATGAAGCGCCTGCTAAGGACAGAGGGAAAGGTCTCCAGCTTTGAGGGCAAGTTCCCCAGTGAGCTTGACGACCTTACCCTAACTCCTACAGAGTGAGAACTAAGCACTGTTAGAAAGGTCCTGTGTCAGGAACAGTGATGGGGAAGAGGTGACACTCCTCATCACACTGAGGGAGGCGACAGACGGGCCCTGATGTACACTCTCAGGAGCAGTTAACCGGCTCTGCTACCTATCTTCACAGCACTCCAAGTGGGGCATGGCGCTTACATTAAGCCTGCGTAAATATATTAAATGAAACCTCATTTTAAAAAATAAAATGAGACCAATTTTAGGACCTATCTAATTGGAATATCTACAGAATCTTCAAAGTGCACAGAAGACCTCTGCCCTAGACACCCTGGCTCCCTGCACCAGACTCTTCTCTGTCCACCGCTCACGAGAGCAGCAGAAGTCTGTCCCTTCCTCTGATACCTGCTCACCACCCTCAGCAAGCAAGGACCTTCTCAGGACCCCAGGACAGGAGCTGCCACCCCACTGAAGGCCGGGTGTGCCCCAGCCTGCCCCAGGCAAGGGCAGAGGAACTATGGAGATAGCAAAGGTGGGGCAGGAGAGCAAATGGGGACACCAGGACCCTCTTCATAGGGCACACAGAAGACAGAGCGGGATGCATAAGGGAGCTCCCCATCCCCAGGAAGGGACCCCCCCATACCTGCTGGATAGTGGCCTGGGACTTCTGGACTTTCGTAAACTGCCTCAGGGGCATAGGCCAGGCCCTGCTGGCTGCCAGCCTCTTGGTAGTCAGTAGCTTCCATGCTATAGACAGGCTCCAGCTCACTCGCACGCATGGGGCCTCCGTAGGCTGGTTCCGCCTGGAATGAAGCTGCGTCCTGAGCAGGGCAGAAAGATGGCTCATGAGGCCTGCTTCTACAAAGCAGCAGCCATGCCACCCCAGCCCACAGGAGCACACAATTTCCTCCTTAGCCCCAGAGAGGATGGAGGAAATAGACATGGCATCAGGAGACCGAGCCCACGTGACCTGTCAAGATGGACACGAGTATTCGCAGTTCCATGTGCCTCCTCCTCCTGTAGGACCCAGGCCTCTCAAAACCCCAACCCTCCTGTCCTGAAGTAACCACAAGCCCACACTGCCTAACAGGGGCCGCACACCCTCCTGGGCTCTTGCCTATGGGCAACAGTCTTTCCTGGGTTTGATCTGGTGCTTTCTTTTTTCACATCCCTGAGGCCTTGCAAGGTACCCAGCCTTCCCACGCCACCAGAGAGCAGCTTGCCCACGTCACCCCAGCCCTGCCTGAGCAGATAGGGCTCTGTTTCAACCAAATTCTCTGTGCAAATATTCAACCTTAGGCACAAAGGCACTTTGGAAACAAACCTCTCCTTCTATACCATGGTGATGTCTGACCCCGAGAACATCCCAACCTAGCTGCTGACCACCAGCAGGGCTGTTGTCAGGGCCTGCCACCAGGGGCCAAGGACCCTCAAGGGTTAGAGGAAGCACAGTCAGTGGCCAAGAGCAGCAAACATAGGGCCCCAGCAAGGCTACAGCTGGCTGTCTACAGTGTAACCAGGCAGGGAGACCAGGGAGGCAGCCCTGTCCCCAGGGCAGGCAGTGGGGACCCCAGCAAGGCAGCAGCAGGCTTGGGGCTTCCTTTGGGTGAGACCACCCTCGTGGCAGAGGGGAGACAAAGGGCTGGATGCCAGGCTGGTGTTGTGGCCCAGGCTGGGCTGCCCGGCAGTGCCTTGGTCTCCATCAGTGTCCCCATCACTAGCTCTCCTTACCCGCCCACGGACTACACATTACCCGCCTGCTCACCAAAGGACTAGCTTCTCAGTATTGGCCAGACAGGGCACGTTGCAGAGAGGAGACAACACAAGGCCTCTTATCATTAAGTAACAAGCTATAAGTGAGAAGCCACAGCCACATCTGCCTAGCATCTGGCAGGATAAAGTGACAGGGCAAGGGCACAGCAGCGGGAGCCGAGGAGAGGACCCTCCCTGGGGAGGGGGTGAGGACACAGCAGCAGGAGCCGAGGAGAGGACCCTCCCTGGAGAGGGGATGAGGACACAGCAGCGGGAGCCGAGGAGAGGACCCTCCCTGGAGAGGGGGTGAGGACACAGCAGCGGGAGCCGAGGAGAGGACCCTCCCTGGAGAGGGGATGAGGACACAGCAGCGGGAGCCGAGGAGAGGACCCTCCCTGGAGAGGGGATGAGGACACAGCAGTGGGAGCCGAGGAGAGGACCCTCCCTGGAGAGGGCATGAGGACACAGCAGCGGGAGCCGAGGAGAGGACCCTCCCTGGGGAGGGGGTGAGGACACAGCAGCGGGAGCCGAGGAGAGGACCCTCCCTGGAGAGGGGTGAGGACACAGCAGCGGGAACTGAGGAGAGGACCCTCCCTGGGGAGGGGTGAGGGCACAGCGCCACTGAGACCCAGGCCCACTCTAGTGAGCCACCTCAGGACTTGAGCTTGTGACCCTTGCAAATCACTGACTTCCATATGCGGAAACACAGCTATGTGACCAGGACAGTGGCCATGGGGCAGGAGGAGGAAGAGGGACAGGGGGTGGACACGGTCACGGGTGGTCATGGGTACAGCTGCTCCTGGGGAGAGGGGGACTCAGAGCCTGGGGGATCTGAGACATCACACAGGCAGTTCAGTGACTCTGGAATGAAGAACAATAGCTGGGGGCACAGGTGGTGGGTCACTGACCACCACCAGCGGGGGAAGGGCAGGGGCCTGGAAAACGCTAGCTTAGAGGGTGGCAGCACCTTAGTGCCAACGGGGACGGGATTTCCAGAAGGAAACACAGTTAGCATCCAATGCAGAGAGGATGTGACAGGAAATCTAACAGTGAGAGGAAGACTAACCCGTCTGACCAGGTGGCAATGGGTGAGGGCTGGAGGGATGCCTTGCTCCAGGGACATGGAGGGGAAGGGATGGCACGTGGGCCTGAAGGACTAACACGTGACAACACGGAGGAGTGTCCACCCTGGAGACAGAGAGCAGAGCAGCGAGGCCCCCCATCTATCCATCTGCACGGCTGAGGAAGGGCTTCTCCCGCCACATCAAGGACAGCTGGTCTCTGGTGGCAGGTTGGAGACTTACTGAGACCAAGGAAGACACCAACCTCATAGACGGGACTGGGCGACCGCCTCTCTGCAGCAGGCTGTGGGGTGGGGGACACAGGAGGGGCTTGTGTCTTGGCTCTGGCTTCCTCCTAGGATTGAAAGAAAACAGCAGTCAGAGCGTCCGCGCCCTAGCAGAGTCACATCTGCCCCCACAGTCCTGCGCTGCGCTCCGGCCGCAGGCGCCTTCTAGGTGCAGGAGCAGCAACACGGACAAGCGGGGTGTCTCTATGCGTGTGACTTGAAGAGCAGGGCAGGTCAGTCACCCGCCCCAAGAAGGGGGCTGTGATGCCCCACAGGGCTCCTGCTGCCACCACACAGCCTGCAGGATGGTTGCAGGGTACAGCTGGAAAGGTGGCACGAGAGTGACACTGTGCCCATCTATACCTGGTCTACACAGTGGAGGTGATACTTCTGGGCCTCTGAGGTGCTGCTGTCACAGGCTAAGAAGTTTATGACCTTAAAACAAGAAGAGCATGTTCTACATACGGGGTGAGCATGACTCTGGGGGCCACCACAGGGGGTGACTGCAGTAGGTAGAATGAATGGGCCCCACAGCTGCTGATGCTGTGAACATGTGGCCTACAAGGCCAAGGGGACTGCAGATGGGATAAAGTTAGGGAGTGTGAGACGGGGACACTTCTGGACTGCCTGGGTCCTGGTAAGGAGGAGGAGGATAAGAGGTAGGGCAGATGTGCTGGGAAGTCAGGGGCTGGAGGGACGCTAGGAAGGGGCCATGAGAGCCCCCAAGACAAACACAGGACTTCTGACCTCCAGATTATGACATACTACATGTGTGTGGTTTCAAACTGCTGAGGCCCACAAGCGGTGAAGTGGCCAGGGGTGGCAGAAGCAGGATCTGAACCCTGTCTGTCCACTGTGGACACTCTCCTCCCTTCCCACCACAGGCTGACCCTCTGCAATGGCAAAGGCCACAGTACCCTCCAGCCTTATTAAAAAGAACACTGCCCAGGACCAGAGCCCCCTTCCTGACCTCCACACCAGCCCTGTCATCAATCCCCACCTCAGTAGGAATGTCCAGTGTCCGTGTGTCCTGTGTGCACCTGAGGGGCAGGAAACACATGGGCGCTGGGCCTCAGGCCTGCAAGCCACAATACAGAGGCCCCAGCTGCTGAATGCCATTGGCAACTTTACCAACACAGCTGTAGGCCACCGGCTCCATTCAGAGCCCTACTCAAACCTGCTGCGGACACGAAGATGCACGTGTGGTGGCGTGCCAGCGTCCCCACCTGCCACTGGGTGCTCTGGTAACCTTCTGGGGCAACTTCTCCACAAGTGAAGGGGCCTGGGGCTTTGGTACATACAGGGAGAAGCTGATAGACGCGGGGAGGGGAGAAGTGACCACTGGGCAGCAGGGAGCCTTACGAGGCAAAAGACACCCACCCAAGGCCTTTTTCTTCCCCACCCTACACCTTCATGTCAAAAGTACTCATGGCAGGTGTCAAAATTCCAAGTCACAAAATGAGGAGAGCATAATTACTGAAGAGATGACATACCGGGTGAGGGTGCCTTGTGTGTATCTGTTCTGCAACAAAGACAAACTAACACATCAGCCTCTTGCTAGAAACTGTGACAGAGAGACCCTTCAAAGTCCCTAGAGGTAGAGCAATGTAAATGGCAACCCCAGGAATTCACCGTCATGCCTGCACACAGCTCGCAACCATCCCGGGGCCTATCAGCGTCTCCACTTGATGCACGCTAATTTTCTCAGCCAGACCTTCTCCCACAGTGGTGGCTTTCAGGACCCCCTCTCAGGGGCTGACTTTGGGAGGAACCACCACGGTTCTGCATGGACCAGCTCGGTGCAAATTTCAGACTCTAGCCCGAGCTACCCTGCAGGGAGTTGGGGATCTTCACCTGCCTCACAGAGGGAACATGGCACCATGGAAAAGTGGGCCGACGCCACACCACAGGTGCCCAGGCGGTAGGTGGGTAAGTGGGGGCTAGGGGCCCACCCAGAGAAGCTTCAGGAGAGAGAGCCCTTGCCTGCTGCCCACTTCCCACAGCCCCCACTTCTACTTCCTCTAGTGAAAAAATGGACTGAGAAGCAAGTGGCAGTGGAGCAGGCTGGTCGGCAGCAGGCAACACAGGAGAGCACAGCTGCTTCTTCATGGTGTGCACCTGCCCCCCGGCCCCGTGCTGGTGAGGCACAGGGCCTGAACTAGCGAGGCCGGCCCAGGACCTCACGACTGGAGACCACACATGAAGCTCCAAATTGGAGAGCCTCAAGTGTGAGATAAA
The DNA here is from genome assembly GCA_963574575.1 of Galagoides demidoff. Lineage (NCBI taxonomy): Eukaryota > Metazoa > Chordata > Mammalia > Primates > Galagidae > Galagoides > Galagoides demidoff. The sequence continues at coordinate 81,186 of CAUYQV010128731.1, read as the reverse complement.
CACGCTCTCCCAAGAAAACACTTGCCGAGGAAAGAACACACGTGGCCACAGCCCACAGCCAGCGCCTCCCGCTCACCTCCAGCTTCCTGCGGGCCTCTTCCTGCTCCTGCCTCTCCTTAGCCATCCGCTGGGCTCGTTCAGCTTCTGCCTTCCGCCTGTCCTCCAGTTCCTTCTCCTTAGCGAGGTTTTCAAAGTTAGCTCTGATGTTACTTGTTTTACTGGCCACTACAGAGGAAGGACAGAAGAGATCTGGCCTCAGAACACCCAGAACCCTCCCCAGTCCTCCCAGAGAAGGGAAAGGGCCTCCTGGCTACTGCTCAGCCCAGCCACTCAGAGCCAGCCCTGTGTGCCCATTGCAGCGGGCTGGGGTTATTACAAGGCTTGGATCTAGAAAATTTATCTATTTATTTTAATTTCTTTGGAGACATAAGTCTCTTTCTGTTGCCCAGGCCAGAGTCCCATGGCATCATCATAGCTCACAGCAACCTCTAACTCCTGGACTCAAGCGATCTTCATGCCTCAGCCTCCTGAGAAGCTGGGACCACAGGGGCCCACCACAACACCCAGCTAGTTTTTCTACTTTTAGCAGAGTTGGGGTCTTGCTGTTGCTCAGGCTGGTCTCCAAGTCCTGAGTTCAATGGATCCTCCCACCTCAGCCCCCCAGAGTGCTGGTATTATAGGCGTGAGCCACTGCACCTGGCCTGGAAGATTTTTAAACTAGACATCATCTTCTTTATCACCACTCACTTGTAATTTTTTTTAAAAAATAGCCAATTTCACTTAAAGATGTGTGTCTCTTATAAGCAGTAAAAAAAGTATTGATTCTAAGAAAAATTTCAACCCTCGATCATTTATTTTTTGATATTTTACATGACAAAAATGGGAAAGACACCCAGGCTGCTACTGCTCTGCAGGGGCACTTGAAGGCGCCTTGAGGGACGACACCTGTGTCTGAGCTGCGCTGAGTCCACGGGGCATCCCCTCCCTACGCGGCTGTGCAGACCCAGGCAGCTGGCAGACAATTTTCTCGCAAGCAAACAAATTGAGCCCATCACTACATGAACAGTTACTGCAGTATTTGCTGCCGATGGGAAAAGTCCAGTCTCCAAAATTTTGGAAAATCCATCACTGTCACCATGAGCCTGATGATTTTCACTGGCTGATGAGGCTGACAATGAAAACAGACACAGCTGTGTCTGGTATTGTGGTATGAAAGCGCCAACATTTGGAGGATGTCCAGAACTCCCCAAGTGTCCAACAGTCCGGTGGGGTCAGCGAGTCTCTCAGAGACGAGAGGAAACAGCCTAGGGCGTGCGTGCACCTCCTTTCCTGACCCCCATCCGGGCGTGTCTGGGCTTTCTTATCAACCACATAACTTTACTGTAACAGACTAAAAAAAGCAGCAGATATGAAAATTCAGCCATCTTCTGTTAAAGTTAAGATTCATAAAAAGGTAAAAATGCTACACAGTTCTAAGTTTTATTTTGAAAACTGTTATTTTTCATTAAGTGTCATGGGTACATATGTAATGGTCTTATTATTTTTAAGACCTCCAACTTCTAGAACAGTAGGTATCAACAAACACAACAGACACCAACTAAAGGTGTCAGGTCCTCAGTAATTCTCTCTCTCTCTTTTTTTTTTTTTGGAGACAGAGCCTCAAGCTGTCCCCCTGGGTCAAGGGCTGTAGCATCACCTCTCACAGAAACCTCCAACTCCTGGGGTCAGGAGAGTCTCCTGCCTCAGTCTCCCAAGTAGCTGGGACCACAGGTGCCCGCCACAATGCCCAGCTATTTTTTGGTTGTAGCCATCATTGTTTGGCGGGACCAGGCTGGATTCGAACCCACCACCTTAGGTGTATGTGGCTGGCGCCTTAGCCGCTTGGCCCACAGGCGCTGAGCCAGGTCCTCACTAATTCTCACCAGTGTTAAAGTGTCCTGGGCCCACAAACCCTGAGAATTCCTAAGTCGGGGTGTCAACAGCAAACTGACAGTGGCGCCCAGCTTCTGGTTTTGAACCTAGCATTTGCTTTCATGTTCAGTATTTTCCCAACTAAAGGCCTCTCTTCAGGGCAGGGCCCACATCTGATTCTACTTTGTGCCAGCAGACAAAGGACAGATTTCAAGCTCCCTGGTCAAGGGCCCATGAACAGAGGAAAGGACACCCCTGTCCCCTGTGCTCAGATGCGCTGACACCTTTCTCTGGTCGCGCTGTGGCCGGTTGGCTCAGGGAGCCGTGCCCAGAACCCAGCCATGGCAATGCAGTTCCTCTGATCTGGGAAGTGCCCCCCAACCACAGGCTCCACTGAAAGATGCCTCTTCACCTCCAGGAGCTGAGAGAGTGTCTTCATCAAAAAGGCTGTTAATTTCTCCCCCCAAAATGTGCAGTAACTACCACTCTCTCCAGGAATGTTCCTGGTTCTGTGTCACAAACTCTACTTTTCCCTCTCAGCACTTTCTAAGAAAAACCACACGGCATGGACTTTCTTTCTGGGAAAACTGCACAGTACTTTGGGGGAGTCTGCTAGGACTCACCAGCTTCAACAGGTACCGTCTTTTGGTAAGCAGGGGACACCTTGGTAACATCTTCAAAGGTCGATGCATTCTATGGAGACAGGAAAGGAAATCAGGAAAGTACTTTCTCTTTCCTTTACACCCTGCCATGGCTCCCATCTGATGCGAATGCTCGGAGCCTCCCCCAGATCTGTCAAAAGACCGAACCAGATAGCCCAGAACTGTCACCTCTACCACTCTGTCCTGCAGGAAAGCATGACCATGCACACCTCCTGGTTACCAGGAGTCAGCGTCAGGACAAAGACACATCCCCCAACTTGTGCTGTCACAAGTGGCCCGTGCCTTTCCTTAAGCCTTCCCCACAGTCCCTCACCACCGAGCATCCTGAACACTAACAGGGAGCCTGGCAGGAGAGGACCTCAGGGCACAGATCAGCAGGGCTCTGAGAAGCCAATGGCCGTTTTCAGACGCAGCGTGAGTTTCATTACCTCTGACTCCTCCTGACCAGGAATGCCCGTCCAGCTGCTCACTCACTTCCCGGCCTCCTCTGCTCAGACCCTGTTCCCTTCCCTCTCCCCAAACTTGTCCCCTGTGCAGTTGGTGCCTGGGTCCATTTTGGCCACTTCCAAACCCTTGAGTTCATACCCGTTCAAAGGAAAGACCACTGGATCAGTGATTCCAGACCTGCTGGCCTCACCCATTGAGGTGCTGTAGGGGGTTGGCCTCATGGCATGGAGCGGGTGTCAGCCCCACCCCCATGACACACTGGGTTCCAGGGCAGTGCCCTCACTTTGGTGAGCCTTTGCTCCTCAGCTGCACAGGAGACCACAGGAAGGACACCAAACCTCCCAAATGAAGGCGCCAACACTGGAGCTGTCCCTCACATGCTTCCTTCCACGTGTTGGCAAGGTCAGCGGTCACTGTCATTACCATCAATGCTGACCACAGGCACCCACGATACAGATACCTCCTCAACTTCCAGCCACAAAGCCACAACCTCTGACTCACCTATACTGGTTAGGCCCTTCCTTCCATCCACCCTAGGCCTCTCTGCCCAGTCCACTCTGGCTGCCTGACCAGAAAACTTGCCTTTTGAAGCAAGTTTTCCACTGCTTCCTGAGGGTGCAGCCCTGGGCTCCTCCCCACAGCACACACTCTCTGGCTGCTCCACCATCCACGTACTTTCTGTACGCAGACTCAGGTTGCCTCAGCAGCTGCCCCATGTGCGCCCTGACTCCTCTCTCCACTGCACCCCTTAAATCCCAACACCAAGCTCTGCTCTTCTATTGCCCGGCACCTCTGGCCCCAGAGGATTCGGTCCTTACAACCATGTCCAAGGATCCCATCTCCACCCTGGCCAGGGGGGTCCCAATAGTGTGTTCTGCCTACTGACCCCTCCCGGACCACTCACATCACTTCACACAGCACAGAGCCTTCCATGTTCTGTAGGGCTCTCCACATTCTGTGATTCAGCCCTTCAGAATCTGTCCCGACTTGGATCCCCATGGCCCCACAGGCCTAAGTCAGCTATCACTCCCCCCCAATGCCACAGACCAATTTTCTGTCCTTCTCTGCACCCGCCAGGGCCTGTGTCAGAAGTTCTGGCCATAGAGCAAGTGGCCTGGGCAATGCTGTCTGCACAGTCAGCATCAAGTCCAATGGCAGCAAAGTGCTGTGAGGACAGCCCTGCCACCCACAACCCGAGGCCAAGCATGGGAGTGGGCAGGGTGGGGCTCAGTTCTTTGGGGCTAGCCACCACGTGAGAGGCAGACGACTGCAGTGGCCAGGGCCTGTTTGGATAACCCCACACACAGTCTAAAGATAATTCTAATATTTGAAAGCATTGGATCATGGATAAGAAAAACAATCATTTTGTGTGCTTAACACTGACTCACCAAGGCTGTAAAACCATCAGAAGTAAAAAGATAAACGAAATTAATTTCTGATGAGAAGGCAAAATATGTTTTCATAGGAGTGTCTCCTGGTGGTTAAGCAGACAGACCCCAGGCTGGTGGGGTCCCTCAGACCTCCGGGAACAATGCTAACAGCTGAGCCCTGTGTTGTCCACAGACAGCAGCCATTGGCCACATGCAGCTGCCAAGCTCTGGCCATGTGGCCGGCATGACCAAAGGACCAAATGCAATTTGATTTAATGTGAAAAATTAAAGTCGAAATGACCACATGCCCCTGAGGCACTTGCACTAATATATGGGTTTCAAGGGCAGCCCAGCCACTCCCCACTGTGCCTACCTGAGCCTTGGACACCCGACTGGGAGTGGGACAGTGTGAGCACTTATCCCTCAGCATTGCCCCCAGAGGCACTGGGCTATCTGAGTGAGCCGTCATTGACAGGGATGGTGTGGCCTGGTCACTGGGTATACGTCTAGAACCCTGAGCTCTGCCCACCTGAGAATGTCTGCCAGACCACAGGCTAACACACAAAGGGCTCCATAGATGCCCAAACATGTTGGCAGAAAATACTAGCCCCTTGGTCTGAAATACTTACCTTGTCCATCCGATCCTTCTGCACCCCATATTTTCCCCCGAATCCTTTGGAGTAGTCTGAAATGCGGCAAAACATAACCTTTATTCTGAGGTCAAGGACAGGCCCAGGGCTGACAGCAGGTGCATGCAGACAGACCCAGAAACAGCCCGCAGAGTGCACCCGGAGCAGAGAAATGAGAACCGCCAGGCGCTGAGTCTTTACTTTCCAGGCAAGTTTTGCACCAGACACCAGCCCTCAGCACTCGGGCAGGTGAGAAGCGGAGCACAGGCCCCTGGCATGCGTGGGCATTCTCCTGAGGGGCACAGGGATGGGGGTGGGGCAGCAGGCAGGGGGGACTGAGCCGAGGAAGGAGGGCACGGGACAGGCCTTTGCAACGCCACTTCAATAGCACAGTCTTCTGCACCAGCACGGGCTTATTCTCATGACTCCTGCGCTCCTGCTCTACGGAGCACTAAAAAGAGGCTCAATCGCAGTTTGTTCTCTTGCTTTTTAAAAGAAAAAAAAAATCCATGTGGAAATTCTGCCAGCCAAAGGCTTCTGCTGCAGCAACACAGATCCACATGAAAGTCACACCGTCATGCAGCAGGAGCGCCACGGCGACCCCATGGCCTCCTCCATGCAGCTTGAGGGGCTTCCCCAAGTGTGTTTACCTTCCCACGCCTGAAAGCTGCCGTGTGCTTCTAACACTGCAGGTGGAAAGCCTGAACTCTGCCCTGCAAGGGGAGGGTCACTACGTTCCCCATCATGTGTCCAGGCGCTAATAACCAAAGCCAAATCTTAAAGGTAATGAGATAACTGCTCTAAGGCCGGCTTTGCATCCATACCGTGTGGCTCTGTGTGGGGACGTTACATGGAGACAGTGCCATCAAACATACCCAGACAAATAAAACACTCCCCTCCCCAGCCAAAAAACGCCACCACAGATGAAACACAGAAACCACAGGGAATGTGCCTGTCTCGTGGCCCTCGCGGCTGCCAGCCTCGGCTCTGAAGGTCAGTGGTTTGGCTGAACCACACTCGTCTCTCTTCATCTCAGGAAGGCCTGACTCAATGGCCCACAGTGGCCACGGTCAACAGCAGACTGGAAGTACCCTGACCAGATGGACAGGTCATGGGGTTAGAATGACAAAACTGGCAAACTGCCACATTTTACCCAACACAAACTGTAAAAGTCATAGGGGAAAAAGGTGCATGAGAGAGAGGGGGGCAAATCCCAGGTCGGTCTCTCTCTACAGCAGACTGTGACTCCTATGCCTGACAGCCCCTGCAGCTGACAGCTGGCGGCTTGGAGGACTGTGCTGCAGGCTCCGAGGGTGAACCCTGAAGTCTGTGCTAGAAGTGGCTGCACTCGGAGGGGCAGGGGAGGAGGCTGGGGGCAACTGTGCCTTGCTGGGACTCGTGCTTGGCCAGCTTCTCCTTGTAATCGAACCCCACGGCAGAGGAGTCCTGCCTCTCGGACTGAACACCGAATCTGCCTCCGAAACCAGTCTTATAATCTGCAAGGCCACAAGCGACAGTGGGAAACAACCGGGAGAGGAAACAGCTGGGTTAGAACTGTGGGAGCCTGGCGATGATCAAATGCATCATTTCCAGAAAGCAAGAGCTCTGCTGAGTTTAGGGGCTTAAGGACAGGACCCCCAGTCTCACAGTCAGAAGATGGCTCATAGGTGAAGGTTTAAGAACAAACTTAAAATCTGAACATGTCAGCCAGGATCTGGAAACAGGCTAAGCACTGTATTTTAAGTAATTCAGTAAAGCCACTCCATGCTTCCAGGTCCACTTCTAGGGTCCCACCCAGACTGCAGAGACAATGCACCTGTGTTTGTGTTTAGAGACACCTCAGACCCCCGCCCACCTCCTGCTGCGCTGGCTGAGAGGATGGGCATGCCTGCCCCTGGGTTAGCTCTGGCCACACTCAACGAAAGGTTCTGGGTCCCCTCAGACTCCTTTCCCCAGGACAGGGTTCCCACTCTGAGGAGAGGACACTTCCAGTTAGACAGAAATGTCTCCTGCTACAACTGCAACCCACTTTATAAACCAGAAACCGAGGACTAGGGGCACCTGTGGGCAGGAAGTGATGGCATCCCCCAGAGTGCTGCAGGAGCCTCCTGACCCCGGGGAAACCCGGTCCCCTGTGGCACGGCCCTCCAGTCCTCTCGTGTGAGAGAGCAGGGCCATCCCTACACTAGCTAAAGGGTTTGAGACGGAAGGCACAAGACAACTTCACACAGTGAAGCACGACACTGGGACAGCGACAAAGCAGACACAAACACACCCACAGACCCAGGAACGAACACAAACCGATTTCCCCAACAACCCCAGCACAGCGGGCAGACGAGTGTACCTTTCTGCGATTCGTGCAGCTGTAACTTCTCCTGGTGGTCCCAGCCAAGGGCACACTTGTCTTGTCTGTCTGTCTGCACACCAAATTTTCCTCCAAACCCTTTCACATAGTCTGAGTGCACAGAAAAGGCCATGATAGATCAGTAACGGGGAGCCCAGGTCACAGGCGCAAAGCAGGTTTCAATGCAGTTAAACACATACATTCACTAAGCCCAGCCTTTCCCTTCTGGATCTTCGGTAAAACTTTAGTTAATTAATATCCATTAAGAGGACTTCCTGCAAGGCGGCTAAAAAAATGAGCCCCTGATCTCAGTCTTGTCAATGGACACAGACAGGGCCCGCAGAAGCAATCGCAACGCATGCCGCTTCCAGGGCACCAGGAGGTGGCACGCGTCCATACCGCCGAAGCAGGCGTGCAGCCACGGCCACCGCCACGAGCATCTCTGCTGGAGTCTGCGGCCAAAAGCAGCGCCAACGCCTGACTTCTTACTCAACAGCTCTGTGTCTGGATTTGCTATCTTAAAGCTGAATATTTAATTAAAGAGAGAGATCTACTTGGAGGTTGTTTCCTTTTCTACTTGGCTGACACCTGCCAGGTTAGGAGCTGCGGGTTGGAGAGTAAGATAAAACTGAAGACACCTTTCTGGGACTCGTGCTTCTCGGTCTTGCCCTGATACTCAAAGCCCACGGCGCTCTTGTCCACTTTGTCCTTGTCAATACCGTATTTCCCACCAAAACCTTTGGAGTAATCTGAAAAGAAAACAAAAAGAGGTGCTATTTAAAAATGAGCAACCAAGCCAGTGAACATGTTCAGGTCTCAGCAGTCTTTTTTTTCCATTTTTTATTTTTTTTAGAGACAGAGTCTCACTTTTGTTGCTCTCAGTAGAGTGCTGTGGCATCACAGCTCACAGCAACCTCCAGCTCTTGGGCTTAGGCAATTCTCTTGCCTCAGCCTCCCAAGTAGCTGGGACTACAGACCCCGGCCCCAACACCTGGCTATTTTTTTTTTTGTTGTTGCAGTTTGGCCGGAGCCGGGTTTCAACCCACCACCCTCGGTATATGGGGCTGGGCCCGTACTCACTGAGCCACCAGCACTGCCCAATGCCCAACTTTGTTTTTGAGACAGGGTCTTGCTCTGGCTCAGGCTGGTCTCGAACCTGTGAGCTCAGGCAATCCACCCATCTTGGCCTCTCAAGTGCTGGGATGACACAGGCATGAGCCGCTGAGCCTGGCCAAGCTCTCAGGTTTCAAATGTTGGCCATCATCTTTAAAAATTTATTTTATTTTATTTTATTTTTTGAGACGGAGCCTCAAGCTATTCCCCTGGGTAGAGTGCCATGGCATCACAGCTCATAGCAACCTCCAACTCCTGGACTCAAGTGAGTGTCCTGCCTCTGCCTCCCAAGTAGCTGGGACCACAGGTGCCCGCCACAACGCCCGGCCATTTTTTGGTTGTAGCCATCATTGTTGTTTGACAGGCCCGGGCTGGGGATTCGAATCCGCCGCCTTAGGTGTACGTGGCTGGCGCCTTAGCCGATTGAGCCACAGGCGCCGAGCCATCTTTAAAAATTTACATGTGCAAACCAAACAAACAAATGCTGCAGGGGCACCAATAGGTCACAACCTCTGTAGCTCCAGGAAAAGCTCTTTACGTGACCCTTATTGGCAGGGAGGTCCTGGTGAAGGACCAATCACAATCAGCACAGCCTCTAAGGACAATTTGGCAGTAGCTCTCAAGACTTTAACTTCACCATCCTTTGACCCAACAATCTCATTCTATGAATTGGTTCTTCTGAATAACAACTTGTGTGTTGTGGCACAGGTACAAGAATATTCACTATAATTTTTGACATCAAAAAAATTGGAAATAACCTTAATTCCACACACAGTTAAACAGAATGTGGACTCCTCCTACAGTGGGAGAACTGTACATTCATTAAAGACAGGAGAAGTCCACAGACTTTGCTGTGAAGAGGACGCCCAATCACTTAAGGAAAAGACGTATGTACAATCAGCACAGCCCGGCTTGGATGGGGGAGAAAAACATGAGGTGAGAGTGGGCAGTGCCCCCCCCCATACACACCTCTCTGTGACTCATGCTTCTCAGTCTTGCCCTGGTAGTCGAAGCCCACAGCGCTCTTGTCAACCCGGTCAGCCTGCACGCCGTATTTGCCACCAAAGCCACTTGAGTAGTCTGCAGAGACAGGGCAGCAGTTAGCACATGGGTTTGGTAACCAAAGAGCCCCTTCTGTTAAACTAAGAAAAACAAAAATGTCTGGGGGTTATGACTGGTGAAGAGATCCAGCGTACACCGTGAGATGCACAAGCCACCCACTGCTCCGAGCAGTGACAGTGTGCACGAAGCTCTGACCCCTTCCCCAGCACTGGGCGGGCCTGGCACGGGCAGGCGCAGAGCTGCGTGTGCACCTGGGAAGTCGGCTGCTCGAGTGCAGGTCAGAGCACAGAGAAACTCAACTCCCCACACCTGCCCAGTCCCTCAGTCACCTACACCCAGGCTGCACCTGGACTGCTCATCACAGGAGCTTGTGTCCCGGGTTACTGATGACACACAAGAGGCAGAATTAAACAAGCTTGCAAAAAAGACTGCAGACTTCCAGGAAGCAATATGCTTTCATCTTTGAAAAAAGACTTTAGAGACTAGTATGATTAATCTCCACCACAGTAAGGCTGTATGAGTTTAATGAAAATAAATCAGAATTAACAATCGCGGATTCCATCCTTGGGAGAGAAGCTAGTTTTTTGCCAAGCAAGTCAGAGAGCTAATGTTGCCAGGCGCAGTGCTGCCCAGATGAAGGGAAGGCGGCTTCCATGGCAAGGTGGGCGGACATCATGATGCTGGATGCCAGGACTCCGTAGGCACTGTGTTCTGGGGAGCATACCCATCACACAGTTTCCAGGTGACCCAGAAACTTCAAGGAGTGAGCAGAGTCCTCCCTGTGCCCACAGCCCACCCATCCAAGAAACAGGCTCCAGCAGACTATAACCTCCCATCCAGGCCCCGGTGCCCACGGCTCACCTTTCTGGGAGGCGTGCTTCTCCGTCTTCCCCTGGTATTCAAAGCCTACAGCAGACTGCAGTTACCAAAAAACAAGGAAGGACAAGACAACGCATTTTTAAACATCTCTGAAACAATCCCTGTGAATTCATGACATATATGAAATTTTTAAAAACACGTTATTTTTGGCTTCTGGTTTCCTGAGCCAAGTCCAAGTGAAATGAATGCAAAAACTCTAGTGCTGTGAATTTACATGCCATAAAACGGTCCAGAAAGTCCAGGGAGCTCTGTGGGCTAAGCTGTAGCCATGGTGACCTGCCCTCCCCAGCCCACTGCAGCAGAGCGTGCCTGGCTGATCCCTTCTGGCCACAGGACGCCACTCGGGGATAATTCCACATGCTACACATACACCTTGCTTGCCAGGAAGCCATGTTGAGGACCACACTAACAGTGGTGACGAGGATAGAGGCAGTGCCCAAGTGCTGATGGGACTGCACACACCCGCACACCTGTGGGCAGGTGTCCTCACCACCCTCAATTCACAGACACCTTAATTCAGAACACAGCTCACGTGCCCCAAAGCCAGACACAGAATGAAGTCTGCACAGGTCTGCCCCCCTTCAGCGGCTCTTTCCAGAATCCTGATTATTACATCAGAAAATGAAGGGGTTGATGTCCCTGAGCCAGTGAGAATCAGAGAATAGGCTCCAGCCTAGAACCTGTGTACCCCCTGGATGCCAAGCCTGAGCCCAGGACACCAATGCGTCACGCTCCATAGCAGGGACTCTGTCACCTTGTCTTAGTGACATGTGTGGGCAAGACTGATGGAGCTGGTCTCTGCAGCACATTCCTGGACAAATGTAAGGCTGTCCAGTTCTGGGGGTGCTCAGAGAAGAGTGAGCACATATGCACCTGTCCTGCCTCCTCGCCCAGTGCACCCAGATGGCTCCCATGTAGTCCTGGGGAGCAGAGTGCACCCGTGCGCCCCTGCGCATGGCCCAAAGGATGGACGGGCGCTTGTGCTGAGGCAGCTTTCCTCGCCAGCACACCCCTCCTGACTGTGCGTCCCATGCCGCATCTCACCTGATCAACTCTGTCCATCTGGACACCAAACTTGCCTCCAAATCCCCGGACAGAGTCAACTTGCGAGCAGTGCTTGGAAAGTTTCGACTGGTACTCATGGCCGACAGCTGACTGGAACAAGGTCCAAAAATAAAGCATTATACACCAAATAGCAACAGGCTCTTGACTTCCTCTGGGGAGGTGCAAGGGAGTGCAAGCCTTGATGGACACATTCGGCAGAGCCTGCCCAGGAGACCGGCTCCTGGAAGGAGCTGCAGCCTGGGGCTGCCCGAGGCCCTGCAGGGTCGCACCGCCTGGCCCAGCCCCTGGGCTCCGGGGAAGCAACCCACAGGCGGAGCATTCTGACCTCAGTGTGAAGAAGGACACGGTGCCAGCAGCCGGCCCCATAGTCCATGAGACCCATGTATATGGACACTGTGGCAAAAGTCGTTCCACCAGAGTGAGATGTGTGCAGACCACATGACCTCAGAATCAGGACAAAAAATACTTATTTTGCTAACAAACCGAAACACACACGTCCATGTTTGTTATAAGGTAGATTCAGATTCAGTATCTACTGAGCACACACACCACGCAGGCAGGGAGCCAGGTGCTGCTGCCAGGACCCGCTCATTCCAATGTCACCAGCATGTCAGCCCCCATAAGAGAAGGGCAAGGTCACACCTCTACCAAGCAGCAAGGCCACAAGGTGAAGCTGGGCTTCCCCCAAGCTTTCCACCATGGGCTCAGCCACTGTGGCCTCGGGCCAGACCCAGCGGCCAGCTCATTCTGTGGAGAAAGCTTTCGGGAACATGATCATCTATTCACTGACATACTGTTTGGCTACAGCTGCTTTTCTGATTCAATCACCTGGCTCAGCAATTTTTTTTTTTTTTTGAGACAGAATCTCAAGCTGTCGCCCTGGGTAGAGTGCTGTGGCATCATAGTTCATAGCAACCTCCAACTTTTGGGCTCAAGCAATCCTCTTGCCTCAGTTTTTCTGTTTTTAGTAGAGATGGGGTCTTGCTGTTGCTTAGGCTGGTCTCAAACTCCTGAACTCAAGCAATCCACTGGCCTCAGCCTCCCAGAGTGCTGGGATTATAGGCGTGAGCCACCTCACCCAGTGGTTCAGCAATTTTAACTAACCCTGTGGTCCACAAGGCCCCTGGCCCTGCAGCAGCCCTGTAGCCCACCCTCAGGACTCAGCCACGCCCCAGCTTTGAGGCTCTCTCCGCATAGTGGTGAGGGTCCGGTGGCTCCTTTAAGGACAATGACAACATGTGACAGTACAGGACATGGAGAAAGTCCCAGCATGTCCAGAGCTTTCTAAGCACCTGTGCACCTGTTCTGGCTACCACACGATGAGGGGTCACAGCATTCAACACCCCCTGATGCTTAGTAGGGGGTCAAAGCGCCCAGTCTTTCCTAGAAAAGGGCAGGGTCTCTTGTCAGCTCCAGAGCTGGGGCCCTCTCTCCTCTATGTTTGCTCCCAGGGCAGCACCATGAGCCAGGGCCTCAGGGGCAGACTGCCCACCTGGGCCTTCAGGGTCCCCCTCCCCCCCAGAAAATGCAGACTATGGGGTGGCAAGAGACTGCTGCAGAGGGCTTCCCCAATCTTATAAAGAGAAGTTGTAAGAAAACTGCTCTAAAAATATGGTCAGAGTGATAGCCTGGCAACATTTCCAGCTTTTTAACTGAAACAAATTTATCTCCAAAGTTTTCTTTGATCTTATATTGACAAAACCACACTTGGCACCAGAGTGTTGCTACACAGCAGAGTCTCAATGTTCAGACTCAGATTCCAGGACATGGAGGCAGGAAGAGGAGGCTGGCCTGAGTTTTGTCTGCCCACTGGCAGTCCTGAAAGCTGCCAGACTTTCTCTTAGAATTGAAAGCAGATTCCTCCCTACACGCTGCCCATCTCAGTGTCAGGATGTCTCTGTGGCAGTGACCAGTGACACAGCAATATCCATCTCTTTCCTGCAGATGACCGTACCCCACTCTAGTTCCCGGTTATTTCGAGATGTGGTTTAGGGGTGTTCCCAGGCCTACCATATCGTCTTCTCTGCTGAGGGAGAGGGCAGTGCAGCTCACAATGGCACAGCTAGGGGGGCCCATGTCCAGGGCAGTGTTAATGTGATCCATGGGAGGGAGCGGCATGAAATTACTGACTGGAACCCAACACCGGCTGGTGCTCTCACTGTTACCCACAGAAAGGCAGATGTCTGTTAGGTCAGAGAATCTCAAGTTGCTCAGACTTAGAATTCACATCAGCAAGGATGTTTGCAGAAGGTAAAGACTGGCTTTACTAAAGAACGTGCACACACAGAGCAGTCTACACTGTCTCTCTGTACAGGAAGCCGCTAAGCCCTTCGGAGTGGCCATCACTCCCTTCCCTCAGGGCAGAGAAGATTGTAAGTATTGGCAGAGCCATCAACTTCAACCAGCATCTGCCAGGCAGACGAGTTCTACCATGGACTCCTCACAAGGGGCTCACTCATTGCTTTTTCCTTCTTTTTCTGAGACAGAGTCTCACTCTGTCGCCCAGACCAGAGCGCAGTGGCGTCATGACAGATCACAGCAACCTCAGACTCTTGAGCTCAAGTGACTCACCCATTTCAGCCTCCCAGCTAGTTGGGACAAGAGGTTCGAGTCACCATACCTGCCAACTTTTGTCAGGATGTCTCTGTGGCAGTGACCAGTGACACAGCAACATCGGGAGCTTTCTGGGCCCGGGCCCACACCCACTCCAGCCCCAGGCTATTTGGGGGTACCCCTACACTTACATCATCTTGCTACGTTGCCCAGGCTGACCTCCAATTCCTGCCTCAAGGAATCCTCCTGCCTCAGCCCCCCAAGGTGTTACGACCATAGGTATGAGCCATCACACCTGGCCTCAGCCACTGCTTTTAAATAGAGTGACTGCTCTCCCCTGGCCTCAAAGGCACTGACTGTACACTGAAGGCCCCTCACTGCACGAAGGATGTCACCTATATTGCTGGTTGACTATCCCCATGCTGGGAACCAAGAGGCCTAGACGTCTGATTTGGGTCTAGGGATTGGCACAACTTTGCTTCTGGACTTCGGTTCTGATCACACAGCTGGCCTCTGGGGGACAATCTCCCACTTTGGGCCTCCCTACATAACATTCCTGAAAAATTATAAAGAACTTCTAAAAAAGCTGGAGCACTTTATGAGTAAGTCCAATCCACAAAGGACTACTCTGGACAAGTCTCATCCTTAACAAATGTAACTGCTGCTCTAAGGGAAGTCGAAGGGGCGGCCCTGACAACCAGGCAGGGGACCGAGCCCCCAGGAGCCTGGCACAGGCGTTCACCGTCCACTCACCTTATCCATTCTGTCTTGTTCCACACCAAACTTCCCTCCATACCCGTGGGAGGCTTTTGGTCCTGTTTCAAGTTCCTTTTCTTTAAGGGTCTGATGTTCTTGGAAAACATTCTCTCTCAGCTTGTGTATGCTTGGGGGGAGGGGGGGATGAAAATAGGAACAAGTCAATAAAATACACGCGCACACTTCCCTTCCAGCAGTCTGAGGACTGACCATTATCTCGCACACCTCTAAATCTGGCTACGTGGTGCTCACCCGGTGCCTGCCTTCTCTGTGCTTTCCTGATTATTCTGCAATAATAAGTCGGTATGCCCACTTCAGTCACCCTCGGAGTCTCACAGAAAGAGGATGCTAATCTGAACGTGTGCAGCGCAATCACCCCAACTCCCCCCAAAAGAAGCCCTACTAAAACAGGAACTTGATTCCACACGGAGAATAGATTCGCACTTCATGAGAGAAGTGAGCTAGGAACACTCGCTCTGTCCAGACACCCCAAGGACACCGAATGGAGCCCGCTGATGCCAAACACTCAGGCACTCTGTCTTTCCTTGATATCCTGCAGCTTATTATGTATTCAAAGATGAGATGGAAGTCTCTCAGAATTGGCAACCTAAAAGCCTTTTTTTTTATCTTAAATACAGAGAATAATGAAAACGATCACAAGATATGGTTAAAATCTGGAAGGTCAAGGGAGCAGATGTCCCCCAAGATACCCCAGAGTGGTGCAAAGGCCACCTTAACAAGTAGCCTTTCTGCCCAGAAGACACCAGATCCCTGCTTTCAACTTCTGGACACAATCCGGAGTGCAGATGAAATGCAAACCAGGCATGGAAACCTGGTTCCCCTCATGAGCAGGGGGAGGAAAGACACCACTAGGAAACTTGGTCTGGTCCTGACCCCACATGTTCTCTGAATCCTAACCAAGCCAGAGGCTGTTTATACCAGAATTCATTCTGTTCTCAAGTATGTTTTGAAGCTCCATGGCCAGAAGAAATGAGAAGACCTACAATGATGTCGGCAACTGGAGAGTCTGCTGAGTCTGCCTAACCCCCCAGCACATATGCCAAGATGGCGCCAGAGTCCTAGGTTAGCCCCAGTCCCCAACTCCTGCCCACGCTGGCCCAGGACACTGCATTCTCAAGCTCCTTCTGTGGATGGGAGTGGCCTGAGCAAGTCACATAGGGAGTAATACTTGTGCCTAAAAACCACTGTCGGCCGGACACAGTAGCTCACACCTGTAATGCCAGCACTTTGCGAGGCCGAGGCAGGTGGATTACTTAAGGTCAGGAGTCTGAGACCAGCCTGAGCAAGAGCAAGACCCTGTCACTACAAAACATAGAAGAATTAACCAGGCAAGGTAGCGTGGGCCTCCCTGTAGTCCCAGCTCCTTAGAGGTTGAGGCAGGAGGATGGCTTGACCCCAAGGAGTTCAAGGTTGCAGTGAGGTATGATGACACCATTGCACTCCAGCCTGGGCAACAGAATAAGACCCTGTCTCTATTATTTCTTTGCAGACTTTGTCTTCTTTTCTAGATGATTTACTGAATCTTTCTTAGCCAAAACTACAGAGACCCTAAGACAACACAACCAAACAAGACAGAGTCTCCCGGTAGCACCAAAGCAGGCTGCTGGCCAGGGGTGCTGCCTTCATCATTTGGCAGCAGGAGGATAAACTCTGAACCAACATCACCTGTAATAAAAGTCTGAACACATTTTAGGAGTTCCTTTTATCTACACTTCCTGATGAGAAAACAAACTACCCTGACATCCAGCACTTTAGACAGTGCCAAGTCAGGAACAATGGCATGGCTCACTAAGTTCTCCTATTTGGGGCTTTTTATAAGAACACAAAGCTTCCAGTTCAGTGCACAGTACCAACTGCATTCTTCAATACATAATAATTTCCAGACAATATTAGAAGTAAAGGCAGTTAAAGTCTAAGTTATTCAAAGACACCTCACACTTTAGAAATCTACTTGTAGAAAGAAAAGCTTAGGTAACTGTGTTCACTGATGAAAAACAGACTCTTTAGAATTACAGATACAAAAATTGTTTGCAATGGGAATTTTTAAATTACTGAACATATATTTATGCAAATAGACACCTACATTAACACACATCTTATATTTTCTACTATATAAGTCAGCTCAAGAGGACACACGAAAGCGACCCACACAGGTGGGTCAGCGGTCATTGCCCTGCTCCACCCCCATGGCACCCACTCGTGGGGCGCAGGGAGGCCTCTTACTTGATGTGCTCCTGGTGCCCGGAGCCTTGCACAGTTTTCGCGCCCCATCTTTGTTCTTTCTCACTCACATCATTCTGAAAAGAAAAAGACCTTGTAAAGTCCACACCCCAGACTGTAACACAGACAAATGACTCCCCAGTCAAACCAAAACCTAGGAAAGACACTTCAGGAAAAACAATAAGAAAAAGACTGGTGGCTCCTACCACAAAATCCGGGTCAGTCTCCCAGTCATCAGCTTCCCCGTCATCCTGGGTGATGGACACCACATGGCCTGCCGAAGCTTTCCACATCTGGAAAAGCAGCCCCAGGAGGGTTACAGAGACCTCAGAGGAGCCAGCCGTAGTTTTTTTGTTTTGTTTTTGAGATAGAGTCTTACTCTGTTGCTTGGGCTAGAGTGCCACGGTATGATCATAGCTCACTGCAACTTCAAAGCCATCTTCCTGCCTCAGCCTCCCAAGTAGTTGGGGCTTATAAGCACATCCCGCCATCCCAGCTAACTTTTTCACCCTTGCTCAGGCTGGTCTTGAACTCCTGAGTACAAAGGCTTCGCCAACCTTGGCCTCCCAGAGTGCTATGGTTATAAGGTGTGAGCCACCATGCTCAGCCCATCCATACTTTTTGAACAAAACTACAGAAACTCTAAGACAACACAGACAGGGCAGGGGCTTCACGACCAGGTGATCCTTCATGACCCACACTACAGGTGTTAATAAACCACTTAGTACTGAGAGCTGTAATGCTGTTGTCAACACTGGCATCAGAAAAAAAACTGGAAATACTCTTTGGGCTTCAACTCAAGTGAGAAAATTCTATGGAAAATAAAATGTTATGGGTATACACACTTTACTCATTAATAACATATCACTATTCCACTAAATCTATGACAACACTATTTACCAAGCAAAAGTAGAGACCAACCTGGGCAACATAGCAAGACCCTGTCTCTACAAAAAAATTTAGAAATTAGCTGAGGGCAGTGGCCACGCCTGTGCCGTAGGTATTCAGGAGGCTTAGGTGGAAGGATCAGGAATTTGAGGCTGCGGTGAGCTATGACTGTGCCACAGCACTATAGACCGGGCAGAGTAAGACCCCCTACTTTGCTCAAAAAAAAAAACTGAAAAGGAAAAGAGCACATACTATTTTGGATTGCCCATTATAATATACTAAAGATGACCAATGGTTAATTTCATGATACACGTACTTAAGAAAAAACACCCTTTTTGATTTCAAGCGCTTAATGAAAATATAACAACGATTTTCTAAATTTACACTGACAATTAATAACTGTTTCAAGTAACGTGCTAGATGACTGCCTTACCACCTATTTGGGAATAAGCAGGGTATATAAGATGCCAATTACTCCTCTGCTGGACAGCTCTGAAAGTGACCAGTCACCTTTCTTCCTCAGCACTTTAAGCCTATAAAGTTTTATCCACCATATTATAGAGAACAATGGCACATTTGTAGACACTAATAAGACAACTATTTTTGTAACTGCAAAAGGTAAAATATAACCTTTAAGGTTTAGAAAACACTTTACTTCCTCCAGCCCAGCTGGTGTCAAGTCCAGATCCAAGGAGGGACTGAGGCTCTCCAATTTCTAGATGCAGCCCCATCAGGCAAGGCAGAACTAACAATAACCCTCCATGAGGGCCCCCCTGAGCCTCATCTAAATGCCCCAAAGCACGGTAAGGACTTCCCAGAAGCCATCTGTCTTTGCCCAGATTGCAGAGAGCAGATGAACTAGAATCTCAGCACTGAAAGGCAAAATCAGACAGTCCAGTCTCCCTTTGCCCATTTACAGATGGAAAAAAAAAAATGGCTGTAGGAAAGCTGAAGGGTCTGCCCAGTCTCAAGTTTACCCTGTGGCACCGTGCTGCCCTGGAGACAGGCCTGCCCACAGGCAGGACTTCAGCTGCCTATAGTTTCAACCACTGAGAGAATGGTCATAGGCAAGGATGGGGGTCTCTGCAAGGGGACCCCAAGTCAAAGGTGAAAGCAGGTATTTTTACCTTTTACTTTTTCAGACTTATCAGGGAAAGATCAGCAAAGCATAGTCTTCGCTGGTCTTCCTGGAATTCAGCTTTGCCAGTGGGCAGTTCTACATGATTCACAACATGCCTGGTGGGTCTGCCTACTTTCAATGGAATGTGTGGGAAAGAGGCTTGAGTGCTCCTTCTATAAGGACAGAAACGCTTCCTGTTCCTGCATCCCAGAGTTCTCTGCAAATTCCTCCTCTATGTCATCAGCAACATGAGAAATGTGACTTTCTTAAACAATGAAATTTCCTTCCAGAAAATTGTCTCTCCCTGCAAACCCACAGTGAGAGCAATCCCCTCCTTTCCTTGTTAAAGGGATGCTACTCTTACTATCATGGGGAAAGAATATTACAATGTTCATAATACACGCACCTTTCTTTCCGGTTGAAGATAAAAAGCTATTCACAAAACTCTGCTTAAAACACAGTAATCCAATGAGGAATTTCCAGGCATTTGGGAACGATTCCGTCTGCAAAAAGATTAAGGGTAAAAAGCTCAGAAGGACAACTGTAGACAGGCTCTCTGGGAAATCCTTACATGTAGAGATCTTTTTCAAATACCTTGGAAATCCTACCAAACATAACAAGATCTTGTAAAGAAATGTAGGACAGAAAGATTTGCATTTTACTAATCAAAAAGGTCAACATAAAGAAACAAAAGAAGTAAGTTTTAAAAGGTTTAGAACTACATCATGCTTCTTCCTAATGAAAACAGCAACCAACTGCCAGCACGGGCTTCCCGTCTGATATGTGTCCTTCGGGTTTTGTCCCTTCTAACTTAGGACATTACTAAAAATAATAAAATTCTGTTGTTGCAAGTTTAAAATAAATACACATACACACAAATATACACACACAGAAGTTGCCAAAAAATGTATACACATTTTAAGAAAGGAAGAAACTGAATTAAAACTGTAATATTCAGTATATACTGATAATACTGGTTAGCTTGCATATTGTATCTCCTGGAACTGCAGAAGTGGCATGTGACTTGAGTATTAAAATTTAAATACAGTTTTTCCTGTCTTAGAATGTATATACCTTTTTCAGCACCTTTTGTATATATATGAAAAACACTCCATGATGTGGCTGGGAGAAGGAATAGCCACTGCCGGGATCCTGCCTGGCTCTCAGAGGAAGCCAGTGCCTTGGCCGGGGAACCGAAGCCAGGGACCCTGGGAGACAGGCAGCCAGCCAGGCAGGACACTGGACAGGAACCAGTGCATTCCTAATGAATGTATAGGGTTACTGGGCAGATGAAAAAACTCTAATTCCCCAGACGGTGGCCAGGCACCCATCCTCTTCCCTAAGACCCTTTATCAGCCTCAGCTGGACGCCACGCTACTAGACATCACCTATCAGAAGAGCACAATCCTCTTGTCCCCGAGCAACAAGCCAGTCCCAGGCAGAGCCACGTGCACCAGGATACAGCTTTTCATGCACTAGGAACTACAAGGACTGTAGTGGCTGGTTGGCCCTCTCTATACATAATTCATTTCCTACCTAGTCCCTTTATTTTTTAATTAAGAGTAAAGTCTCTCTGTGCTGAGCCGGCTGGAGTGGCACCAACACGGTCACAGATCACTGTAACCCAAACTCTTGAGCTCAAGAGATCATCCCGCCTCAGCTCCCCAAAGTGCTGGGACTACAGGTGTAAGCCTCTTTTCCCAGTCCGCTCTAGTTCTTGACCCAACTATTTATTCCTTTTCTGCCCCAGTCTCTTCTGGAAACCTGAACTTCTGTGGATGGCTCGTTATAATCTCTGAATACTGCAGTCATTACTGTCATCAGCTAGCAGCTATAAAACTCTACTCAGGGCAGCTAGTGAGAGGCTCGAATCCACATTATCATCCCTGCAATATTTAAAATGTTTTAAAAATCACAAGACTAACTAATTGAAAAATAAGGTTAAGTAATTTGTAGATTCAAAGATAATGCCCTAAACCCTGATCTCAAAACCATACACAAAAAGTAACTCAAAAATAAAATAAAATCCTAAATGCATGCAATATTCTTGACTTTTCACAATAGTTACTTAGATATGATACCAAAAACAAAACAAGAGGAGGAAAATAAAAGATAAATTGGACAAAATCCAAAACTTTATGTTTCAAAGAACACCAAAAGGTGAAAAGATGATCCACTGAATGGGAAAAAACTATTTTCAAATCATATATCTAGTATATGGGAAGAATTCTTACAACTAAACAAGAATTAGAGGTGGTGGCTAAAGGATAGTGTCATCTTTTAAATTATTCTGAAATTATGGTGTTTACACATGTCTGGAAACATACTAAAAACCCCTGAATTGTACAGATTGGTACATTGTATCGGTATGAGACAATCCCATTTAAAACAGGGTGAAGGATCTGGGCAGACATTTCTCCAAAGATATAAAAATGGATAATAAGCTCATGAAAAGATGTTCAACATCACTAACCATCTAGGAAACGCAAATCAAACCACAATGAAAAAGTACTTCACACCCATCAGACTGGCTAAAATCAGACGAAGACGAGAGGGGTGAGGGTGTGGAGAAACCGGGACCTCCATACATTGCCGGGGGGAAATGAAGATAGAAAACGGTTTGGCAGCTCCCCAAGTACGACTCCACAATCCCATTCCTAGGTACATGGCCAAGAGCAATGAAAACATAAGTCACACAAAAACCTGTACATCAATGTTCAAAATAGCACTGCCCATAATAGCCAGGGGTCAGAGAAAAACTAAGTGTCCACCAGCTGACAGAGGTATGTAACACGTGGTCCACCCACACAGCTGCAGGGTAACTGGCCACAGAAAGGAACCAGCACCAACACATGCCGTAGCGTGGAAGTACCTTGACCACGTTACACTAAACGAAAAAAGCCAGTCATTTAGGACTGCATATTACACAGTGCCATACATATGAGACACCCAGAGCTGGCAGCGGGAGGGGAATTGGAGGTGACAGCTAAAGTATATAGGGTTTCTTTTTGAGGTGATTAAATTATTCTGAAGTTATGGTGGTTACACATCTCTCTGTGAACATAGTAAAAACCCCTGAACTGTACACATTAAACTGGTACACTGTATGTGTATGAGAACTGTATCTCAATGATGGTGATACAAAAAATACTGTTCAAAAAAGCTAATGCCTGGGCTAGGCACAGTGGCTCATGCCTGTAATCCTAGCACTCTTGGAAGGCCAAGGTAGGAGGATCCCTTGAGCTCAGAAGTTTGAGACCAGCCTGAGCAAGAACAAGACCTCATCTCTTTACTAAAAATAGAAAAATTAATCAGGCATGGTGGTAGCTGCCTATAGTCCCAGTCCTCCCCAGTAGCTGAGCCAGAGCCAGAGGATCATTTGAACTCATGAAGTTTGAGGTTGCTGTGAGCAACAATGATGCTACAGCACTCTAGACCAGGTAACAGAGACTCTGTCTCCAAAAAAAGAGTGAAAAATTCCTCTATTGAAGAAATACTCTAAAAATGATGAGATAGAACCACCACATAAGAATCACCTTTACATAATAGCAGAAACCAAAGACAACCAAAAAGCTTTTAAGTAATCAAAATGGATAGCTTAGGCCCCCCGCCATCCTCACCCTGAGCAGTTTTACTCACAGTTTACTCAAAACAGTGCTTGAGCAGAGGGGAGTGGGCTTGCTTGCACAGCAGCAACAGACAAGCTTAATGATGGACACAGGCAGTCCCCTGATCCCGGCTGTCTCAGGACATTGCATATACGTACTGCAGCACAGGGCAGTAACACTATGACCCCCACGTGCAAATGACTTACATATTCAACAACACATTTTCCAAGCAGTGACCATGTGGCAGGGAACAAAGGTCTGAATCACTTTACATTCACAACAATTTTAAATGTGTTAAAAGCGTTTTAAAGACAAGTCCATCAAAATGCTACAATTAAAGCCAACTTTAGCAAGCAAGGTGGCAGTGCCTGTACTCCCAGCTACTCTGGAGGCTGAGGTGGATTACTTGTGCCCTGGAGTTTGTGGCTGTAGGGAACGAGGATCACCCCCTGTGAATAGCTGTTGCACTCCAGACTGGGCAACATAGCAAGACCCTGTCACTTTCTAAAAATATATTTTTTTAAGTCAACTTTAGCAGAAGGTAGACTTCCAATATTGAGGAACCTAGAATCAAAAACCACTCTGCCTTTCCAGCTCTTTATTCTGTTAGGTCTTACTATCCGGCACATACACCTTAAGAGAAGAGAGGGAGAATTGACTCAATGCACTACGGCCAGTGACTCACGCACACCGTCAAACACGGAAGGGAGGCAGGAGCAGGCAGCCACTCCCAATCCCAGGCTCCACTGGGCCAAAGTCTCAATCACAGGGTAAGGACCCAGAGGATGAAGCCCCCTGACAAAGCACTGTCCAGCCAAGGAAAAACGGAGCCCAAAAGCAGCGTGGGCACAGTCTGGCGCATGATTACCGGGAGCGCTCACTTGCGCTGCCTCAAGAGCTGTGTTCAGCAAAAAATGGAATTCCTCCCCAAGTGGCCCGACACGTCTACAGATTCCAGTGGGAGGACGCCCCGTCCACTCTCACAGGAGACCCGCCAGCACGGGCATCAGGCCTCCGTTCGAGTAGCCCGGCGATCGAAATATAGGAACCAGAAACCCCAAAGCACCTTACTGGTGATTTCAAACGCTGAGAAGGACGGTTCCAAATTTAGAGCCTCACGACGAGCTGCGGCTGCGGTGTCGCCGCATTTCCACTGACCTGATTGCTGATTGCAAAACCCTCTATTAGGTGCGGGACAGACCCCCAGCTGCCCCCACCGTCCCTCGCCGAGGCCCTCGGAGTCCCCGTACCCTCCCCCCACCGTCCCTCCATTCCCACCTCCCAATTCCTGAGGCCCAGCGCCCCTGCCCCTCGGGCCCCATCCTTGTCTCCGATGGCCCCGGACCCTCAGGCCTGTCCCCTCCGGCTCTAACCCTCCAAACCCTGAGGTCTACGCCCCTTCCCCTTGCACCGCAGCCCCCTTCTTGGTCCAGCTTCTCCGCGACCCCCGAACCCTCCTGGCCGATGCATCCCCCTTCACAACCTGGACCCCTCCCCTGCCGGCCGCTCGGGCCTTCCTCCCGGTCCCCGGCGCCTCGCGCCCCTCCGGCCGGGCCCCACCTCCTCCGACCCCCGCCCTCGCTCGCGCCCCGGGCCGGCCGGGGAAGCCTCGCCCGCGCTCTCCGCGAAACCGCAAGCGGAAGAGCGGCGAGACCGCAGCGGCCGCCGCTTCCTTCCCGTCTCGGGCCGGCGGCGCCTCTGCGCTCGCTCACCGCCGCACGGCGTCGCCCGACCCCGCTCGCCCCGCCGCCTCTGCGCCCCTCACCGCCGCACGGCGTCGCCCCGCGCCAGGACCCACTTCCGGTTCCGCGGGCCGGGGGCGGGGCCGCATCCGGATCGGGCGAGGCCCCGCCCCGCGGCGGGAGTGTGCGGAGGTGCGGACGGAACAGGCTGGGACCAGAGGGTGGTGGCTCTGCCCGGTGACACGGGGAAAATGCTGATCGTCAGGGCACGATGCCGTGCGCCTGCAGCCCTGAGGACGTGGCTGTGCGGGAGTCGTCTGGGACCCTCGAGCCTCTTGCTCATCCTCTCCTTCCACCCTCCAGCCCGCCGTCCCAGGCACATCCATCTCATCACTTGTTCGCTGTCGGAGGCCTCAAACCTGTCCGGAGACAGGGACAGCAGGACGCACTGGGCTTGTCCTGAGGGCTCTTCCAGGAGAAGGTGGGTCGAGCATTCAACCACCTAGCTAGAGAAGCCGGGGATAAGTGCTGTGCCGAAGCCAAAGGCGCCATGACATTATGCCTGGGAGAAGGTAGGACTTGAACCCATCAGAGGATGCTTCCGGCGGTTCACCCTGAAGGTGAAGGCCAGGTAGGAGTAAACGAGATAGGAAGGGAAGAATTCTTCCAACAGGGAAAACAGCGTGTGCAGAAGCCCTGGAGCAGGACCAGAAGGAAGCTCTCTGAGGCTTGAGGTAAGTGAGTTAGGGCTGTGTTGTGTGGAGGTCAAAATACCACTGCCACGACCTTGGTCTTTATTCTAGAAGAAACGAGAAGTCCTTGGAGGAAGTCTAGCAGATAAGAGACATCGTGAAGATTGAATGGTAAGGAGATCACTCTGGCTGTTGTCCGGAGAATGGTTGGGAGAGGGCCCGATAGGAGCCTGATGCAGCCAATTTAAGCCAACTGATGGTGGCAGGTAAGCTGGAGAGACGTGGGTAGAAAGCAGAGACCTTTATAAAGTGGTCAGATTTGAAGGTGGATTGGGGGTGGGAGAAGGAAATGTTGGGTGTCAAGGATAATTCTTTTTAAAGGTAAAATCGTTATTTTTCACACAGGTGTAAGACAGGTTGAAGATCCTATTTATTAAGGAATTAACCAGCACACTGTTAGAAATGGTCCAAAGATACCAAAGGAATGCTAAAATGAATTTGCAAACAACTAGTCTATCCCTGGACATTACCCTGCACACAACTAATTTGCACTTCTGTAGACCAGGCCCTGTTTTCCAGAGGTTAACTTATACCTCTAGGGAGCTATGAGATGGGCTACTCAAGAACAGCCAACACTCAAGTGTTGGGTCCAGTAAACCCGGGGCCTGCAGGGCCTCTGTCTTACATGACCTGAAGCCTGCTAATGACTTAGTATCTTAATGTTTGTTGTGCAGGAAGTAACTCCAAAAGGGAGAGATATCTGACCTATCTTGACCAGCAACTCAGCTTTAAGGGTTTTCTTTGGTCCCCTTGACCAAGAGGGTGTCCATTCAATCAACTGAGGAGCCTAAGACTTTATTTTAGTTTACACTAATAACTTTGGCTTACCTCTGTTCAGATTGGGAAAGGGATAGGGAGGTGCCAGGTGCTAAAATTCTTATCAGCTGGCAGCACGTGGTGTGAGCTCCAGCAGTCCAGCAACTCCCAGGCTGACGCAGGAGGATGGCTTGAGCCCACGGGTTCACAGATGCAGTGAGGTCTGATCACTCCATTCTGGGCAACAGTGACACTAATCAGCTCTATGAACAAATTGCAGTGACCTCTATACTTTTTAATAATCTCCTCCTTTTGCTAATTACTTGTTTCCCGGAAATGAATTTTTATAAGACAATGGAGTTGAGATTCTAAAACCTCCTGAGCAAGATTCCTGGTTCCCAGAATCACCACACCCTATCTAAGAGGTTCTGGCAGAGAACTGGGTGAAGGTGCACAAGAAAGGAGAAGAGGCCAGTCCAGGAATAAGGAAAGACATGGGAAAAGCAGAAAGGAGACTGACCAAGGGTCAGCTCAGCTCCCACACAGTTGCGAAAGGCTTTTATTAGTCTCATCAGTATAGTCAGGATTAGAGGTAGGGTGATTCCAGGAATTCTGGCCTAGAGGCACTCCAGGAGTGTGGGGCAGGGGTTACTGGTTTTCTAAAATGGCTGCACTGTTGCCAGGGTTATGGGAATTCCTATCCCACACTGTGACTTGCCCCAGTGCATGTGGCCCCTTCTTAAAAAGCCCAGGATCTGTGTTGGTCAGAGATGGGTTTGGGACTATTTCTCCTGCCAGACGTCACTCCCATTAAAATTCCTTTCTTACTTAGCAATTCTCCTTGTCTCAGTAACTGGATTTTTGTGAGGTGAGCAACTAGATGTAGGCTGAAACTCCCTTGCCATTTGATAACAAGTCCTCATCTCAAACACACACACACACATTCTTGATAGACACAAAGCCAGTAGACAGGGCCTGAACCAAATGGCTGGGTCAGGAGACCACTGAGCACATGCTAGGGGTAACCAAACAAGCAAGTGATGAAGGCAAAGCCCTCAATCAATGGAGGGTTAATAAGCTAAAACTTGGCTTTGAGGATGGGTGCAGGAAAAAATAAGAACCACAGAACTGTGCCTGTTTTCCTGAGGGAGAATTTGGAAGCATCACCTTTAAAGCCACAGAGAAGGAAAAGGCAGGGGGCCCACTGGTGAGGCAAATTGTTATCCTTGCTTTTCTTAGTATTTTTAAAAAACTTTCAGCACCTTGTATTCCTGGTCAATTCTCCCTTCCAAATACTAACCAGGCCTGACCCTGCTTCATTTCAGGACATCAGACAAGACAATTTAGGAGGGTATTTAGAGAGGATACCGAGAAGGGTGAAGTCCAGAACAGGTCTCCTCAAGGAGACCATAAGGATACACCAGCAGGGTGCTCTGCACGGTGACTCAGCTCTTGGGAATTTGTGGATTTAAATTCCTGGAACTTGGAAATTTCCACTTCTGTGAAATCCTATAGTTCTGTGGGGGCTGGAACAGCATCTCCTGCTTGGTTCACACTGGCCAGTGAAAAAGGTACCTATGGGGTGGAACTTTTTGACTAGAGATAAAAAGGGAAAGACCAAGCCAGTCGGGGAGCACTGTTATTTGGAATTCTTCTATGCTGTAAGCTCCCTGCCAGTGAATAAAGCCCTTCCTCTTATAAACATGGTGTTTGGGTGTTCTCTCTCTCCGTTGGGCCTCGTCTTCCTGCAACAGTATGGCATGGACCAAATGGTGACATTCTTGTGACACCTGGTATCTATAATTTACTTAAGGGTCTGTCTGAAGAGAACTAGTGAGTGAAGGCCTCACCTACTTTGAGGTCCTGGACAGGTGAAAGGATGTCTGACCCTGTCCTGTTTATATAAACATGAACTTGTGATTCATTACTAGTGTGGAATCCAACAGGCTTCAGTGTTAAGTGCCAGACATCAGTTTGCATGTCCTTGCTTACTACCAGGTCAAGAGGAATTTCCTTAATGAACTATCTGTGGGCTGCTGCTTCACAGGTGCCTGAGGCCTTTACCTTCCCTTCTGCATAAGGAGATGGGAGTTGGGGGCCCTGAGATTTTGATTTTCTTCCTACAGGAAGAAAGCAAATAGGAGAAATAGCCAAAACAGGGGGAAGAACAGGGAATGCTGGTGTTTTGTTTTGTTTTTACTTTAAATAATGGGCATGGGCTTTGGTTAAAACTGAAAATTAAATAGGGTGCTGGAGAATTGATGAGTAAAATCTTTTCAGCACTATAGGTTTATAATACTGCTGTTCCTAAGTTACATTGCTTTTATTTCATGAGTGCATTTGAGTCTACTTAAAGAACTTGCAGTGTGAGATAGATAGGTGTCACCTATCCTTGTGAAGAGTGAAGAATGGTATTGTCTGCTTCCTCTGAAGGTGATAGGCAAGACCGATTAACCTATTCAGAAAGTCATGCCACAAGGATGGCTGCAGGAGAGCACATGTGGGAAGAGGTAGTAACTGCTGTCCAGTTTGGGTCTATGGTGTTGATGTTCCCTGAGAAACCCCGTCTGGGAAGAGTATGTGTGCATCACTCACAGCAGACAGTAAGTATGCTGAGTGAACATGAGGAGACTGTCAGGGCTTGATATCTGGGGATGCCGTCTCCCCAAAGCACCTCTCCCACTCCCACACCAGAGCACAGTCCAAACTCCCAGGCTGCACCCTATATGCACAGGATTGGAAATGTTCCCTTGTTACCAGAAGGCTGAAATAATTCTTCTTATCGTGGTCTCTCTAGCCTCAAACAGTGCCTAACTAAGTCTCTCATAAGTGATGTTGAGTTGCTTTAATAGAGCAAGTCCCGCCCTGTCTCCCTGCTAAGTGAAACACGCTCAAGTTTGAGATGACCCGCTCCAGAACCAAGTGTCCAAATGTCCCTGTTCTTTCTTTTTTGTTCCTCTGCCCCACCCCATGATGTCACTTTGAATGGAACATTCCTTCTTCCTCTCACACCCAAGCACGGAGCCTTGCTTCCTGGGGGTCACCGCCAGGCTGTTGACCGCTCCTGCCTCGCTCCTGCCTCTCTACTCATGTTGCCCTTTCTGCAATCTTAGGAGTCTGTTTCCACAATTGGTGGGTGCCTTTGGGACAGTGATCTGTTTTACCCATTCATCTATCTCCTGGACAGGCTGGGTCCCCTCCTTCAGAGAAACACTGAAGAAGGTAGTGGGTTCAGTTATGGCCCTCAAAAGATGTCTATGGGCCAGGCACATTGGCTCACACCTGTAATCCCAGGGAAGGCTGAGGCAGGTGGGTCACACAAGGCCAAAAGTTTGAGACCAGCCTAGGGAATATAACAAGACCCTGTCTCTACAAAAAAGTAAAATCAGCCAGGTGTGGTGGCATGTGTATAGTCCCAGCTATGTGGGAGGCTCCCTGGAGCAGGGAATTCAACATGGCAGTCAGCTACAGTGGTGCCACTGCAGAGGCCACCCCCTCAGCTCATCGGAGACCTACCTCAAGGGCTGCTTCAGGCCAACCCCACCCACCCATCTCTAGTGTTCCCCTCGGGTACTGATGAGATACAAGCTCAGGGCTCCAGAGCAGCAGGTCTCCCTGGTCTCCCTTGGATGACACCCTGAACATGCACTTCATCTTCCAGCCTCTTTAACCTATCGATGGATTTCTAGAATATGATTCCCATATGGTGACTTCAGTGAATCAGCCTAGAGAGAGCATGAGATAGGGCAGCTACAGCCGGCTGTCAGTACGATCCCAGCTTATTCTCAATATTCTTTATTGGCAGTGGGAGACGCTTCAGTACTTTATTGAAAGAAAGTAATAAATAATACTGTGGTAAAAATAGTTCAAAAGTAGACTGTACATACTTTGTTACATAATCAGAAAGTTCACAAAAGATTAATAGAAAAACAGAACAGTAACAATGAATTGTACAATTAAAAGCAGAGACCAAATGTAAAAAGACGGATGTCTCTGTACCAGCTGCATAATAAATAACGCACCATGATCTGACCCATTTCTTGCTGGCTTTTTAATATGCCACTTAAAAAGTTACATTTGCTACTTATACAATCCAAAATGGCTATCATCAAAATCTAAAAATGTATGACTAGGTCCATTCTTTAAACATGTTTACAAACAAATGTAAAAAGATGATTTACGTAAGAAAAATAAGGCCTTTATTAGAGTTGCACACACTGTTTTTGGATCTCCTGCCTCTGTCTGCTCTGTGCGCCAACGCCTGCGAGCTGAGAGCACAGTGCTGGTGATTGGTCCTCGAAGAGTAGTACAGGCGCCCTTCCACCCTGCGTACAAGGCGCAGGGCCAGGAAGAAGGTTCGGACAGCTGGGGCTGCTCCCCAGGTTACCTGAGCCGGAGTCCTTTTCTTCCCACTGAGAAAACTGCTCCCAGCTTCTGGCCAGTCACTGAAGACAAGCTCCCCAAGTCCGGAGCCAAGGCCAGGAGAGAGTTAACCAGTGCTAACGTTTCATAGTGTTCTCATCATCCTCTCAGTCCAAATGTTATTAGAAACTGATATTTAATACCAGATATTTTAAATCTGTTCACGCTGCAGAAAAAAAGTATTTCTTGCTAGAAAATGTATAGTTAAGGTCAGTTATTAAAATACAACAGTAATTGCTTAAAATTAAGTATGCTTATTTCAAAATGATTGTTGTAGAGCTAGGCTGCATTTGTAAAGGATAATGCACATTGTGTCATGATAATTTTATAAACGTAGTAAAATCTTTTGTCATGGTTTATCATTAAAAAATTAAACAATGATAATTACAATAAATGCATAATTTACAAAAGCCCTATATTTATTCATAGCATTTATACATACAAGCATTACAGTACATTCATTTGAAGGACTAAAGTTAGATATAAGAACATGAATTGATTTGAAAGGATATTTATAGCCTGGATATACATGAAAAAGTAAGTAGCTATATAAATGAAGATTCATAAGTTTACATAAATATAAGAAACATTAAATTCTAAAATATTTTCTCTATGGTATTCATGAATTTTTCACTAATTAAAAACTCTGTAATAAAATATCTCAAGGTCCATATAACAATTATTAACAGATTAAGGATTCCACTGAATTCTAAAATGTAGTCTTTGTTGGATTTGAATGCTGCATAATCATCTGTAGAAGTAGTGTGGGTAAACTGGAAAATAAAACAAAAAGACACTCTTAATACAAGCCAGAGGGGAGAACCAGACCCTCAGGTGCTGGGCGGAGCATCCGCCCACGTGGGCCCAGCCCCGTACCCCAATAGTCTGCACTTTGGTTGCTCTGAGGATCACTGGACGGAGCATGAGGACTGTACAGCCCTGAAACCCAGCAGAGTAGACAGAGTCCACCACAGGGGTCAGAGCAGTGAGAGAGGAGGGCAAGGCTGGCCAGGCCCCGGCAGGTGAACAGAGGCTCCAAAGAAGCAGGGCAGAGACCGGGCAGGCTCTCAGCACCTAGAGCAGTGGTTCTCAACCTTCCTAATGCCGCAACCCTTTACGACCCACAGGTTGAGAACCGCTGACCTAGAGCCTGTGATGGCCACCCAGGAACCAATCTCTCCAGGTAGGCACTGTGGCTCACACCTGTAACCCCAGCACTTTGGGAGCAGAGATAGGAGGATTGCTTGAGGCCAGGAATTCAAGAGCAGCCTGGGCAATGTATCAAGATACACTGTGGACAATAAATAACTTTTTAAAAAGCCAGGACTGGTGGTAGGTATCTGTAGTTTAAGCTACTTGGGAGGCTGAGGCAGGAGGATCACTTGAACCCAAGAATTCAAGGTTACAGTGAGCTATGATGGCACCACTACACTCTAGCCTGGGTGACAGAGACACTGTCTTCAAAACAACAACAACAAAAAAAATCAATCTTTCCAAATGGAAAGGCTGTTAAATGTCACAGGATCATACAGCCTTATGAAACTCAATGCATGATTAACCACAAAACTTTAGGGCTTGTTTCATTCAAGAACACATATTCATAACAATGTAAGTGAGGAACTGTATGACCATACACAACAATGTCGAAGTGACACAGATGTCCCCCATGGGTTTTGAAACAGAGTCTCCTTCTGTCACCCTGGGTAGAGTGCTGGGGTGTCAGAGCTCACTGCAACCTCCAACTTGGGTTCAAGTGATCCTCTTGTCTCAGCTTCCCAAGCAGCTGGGATGACAGGCGCCTGCCATGCCTGGCTGGTTTTTCTATTTTTAGTAGAGACGGGTCTTGCTCTTGCTCAGGCTGGTCTTGAACTTGTGAGCTCAAGCCATCCACCGTCTCGGCCTTCCTGAGCCACCTCAACTGGCCCCTGTGCTCCCAACCCCTGGGCAGTCAGCTAAGAGCTAAGCTGTGCTCCGTCTATCACGTGTCCTGCTCTCCTGCCCACCCCCTCATGGCACTTAAAATGGGCCAGCATTTTCAGGCTTAAGGAAAAAGAAAATATAAAAATACTTTTTTTTTCCTTAAAAACAAGGACACACCAACCTCTTAATGAACAACTATAGCACCCAAATCATCTTAACAGGTGCAGAGAGCATGTGTGTCTATAGTTTTAAAATTCCCAAATTAACTGAAGTTCAGTTTGACATTACAGCTTCGTGCTTACTGTCACCTGTACCTCTGAACAATCTCCACGAATTAACACTCTACTCACCAACAGGAGGCTTCAGCAGGAGTAAGTCCTGACTGTAGCAGAATCCAACCTCTGTGTTCCTGACACATTGCCTGTTTTGACAGCCACGAGAGGAGGCATGCAAACACAGCGTGCAGTTAGTCTCACAGCGTCACAAGAACAGACACACATCTCACACCTACAGTAGCACCTACTGAGGGACCTGAGGGGAAGCTGCTAGAGGTGGCAGGACGAAGCCAGAGAAAGAGAACCAAAGTGTTACCAGTGGTATCTGCCCCCAACTCCCAAGGGGAGTCACTGGAAGATAATTCTGAAATAGCAATAGAGCACCAAATGGTATAAAAACGTCAAAATATCTATCTGCATCAGTGACAGTGACTTAGCAATCACTTTGTTTCTCCTTAAACTCTATGTCCACGGACCAGCTGGGCTTCGAGGATTGTGTGTCCAAGCATGGACCAAGGGAAGGACTGAATGGTGCCCAGGGCAGAGGTGGATGGGAAGGCTGGCTGTAGGGCTGGGGCCCGGAGGACAGCTAATATAGGAGAACTGAAGCCCTCGATTTCTATCAGAAACAATGGAGACTAAGGACACTGTCCTTCCTGTTCAAGAAACACACTGCAATGCACAGGGAAACCTGCTTTCCACTCACAAAGTGGGTGGGGACTTTCATACATCTACAGCAGACGTTTGCTGCTCCCAGTTACGAGGTTTTTGTACACAGGACACCAGGAATACAGTTTTATCAACATCTTGCCATGGTTCCAGAAAACACAAAAGGCACCTGGGGCTACAGGTGAATGGGTAATCTTTTTTTTTTTTTTTTTTGAGACAGAGCCTCAAGCTGTCCTCCTGGGTAGAGTGCTGTGGCATCACAGGTCACAGCAACCTCCAACTCCTGGGCTCAAGCCAGTCTCCTGCCTCTGCCTCCCAAGTAGCTGGGACCACAGGTACCCGCCACAATGCCTGGCTATTTTTTGGTTGCAGCCGTCATTGTTGTTTGGCAGGCCTGGGCTGGATTCGAACCTGCCACCTTAGGTGTATGTGGCTGGTGCCTTAGCCACTTGAGCCACAGGTGCTGAGCCATGAATTGGTAATCTTTACAGGCCCTTCCAACACCCAGGGTATCAGCTAGAA
Source organism: Galagoides demidoff (assembly GCA_963574575.1). Classification (NCBI taxonomy): domain Eukaryota; kingdom Metazoa; phylum Chordata; class Mammalia; order Primates; family Galagidae; genus Galagoides; species Galagoides demidoff. The sequence goes on along the minus strand of CAUYQV010128731.1, from coordinate 47,540 downwards.
TTTATCTTGCATTCTCTTATTTAAAAAGCCAATAACTATTTTACATGGTTTGTGCCTTATAAAAAGTCTTCTGTATAATATATTCCATATACTTTTTTCCTAGGTTTGTTTTTAATCTACGTGAACTATCTTAATATTGCTGTTAATATTTAACAGGGGAAATGTAACTTATAATGATGAAAACTGGAATTGAAACTACAAAAAACCAAGAAAGCACTCATCTGGACTGCCCAATGAACCGGAGTAGAGATTAAGTTGAAAGCCAAGTTATAGTTAAAATTCATAAGAATTATCTGTATGTTCCTCAGAAGAAAAATACTTATTTTTCAAAAGTTACTATTTATTAAAAGACATTCTAGGCTTGGCACCTGTGGCTCAAGTGGCTAAGGCACCAGCCACATATACCTAAGGTGGTGGGTTCGAATCCAGCCTAAGCCCACCAAAACAACAATGATGGCTGCAACCAAAAAATAGCTGGGCATTGTGGTGGGTGCCTGTGGTCCCAGCTACTTGGGAGGTAGAGACAGGAGACTCATTTGAGCCCAGGAGTTGGAGGTTGCTATGAGCTGTGATGCTACAGCACTCTACCCAGGGCAGCAGCTTGAGGCTCTATCTCAAAAAAAAAAAAAAAAAAAAAAGACATTATAAATTCGCCTCTTAAGTACATTACTAGACTCTAGTTTAAAAAAATACAGCTTTTTATTGAAAATGCACCATGTAATCCATTCTCACCAAGTGTCTAGCTTAATTAAGGTTTTATATAAATGTACTTTTCTCTTGATTTTTACATACGTGAGAGAAAGCAAGCCTACTATGGAAACAAAGTGCTAAACTCCCATCAATGCAGTCCTTAAACTCGCTTCCATTCTACCCTCCCCATCTGCATCACAAGTGAGAATGAACAGTCTACATGCAGTAACATGGGAGCTGCCAAAATGCCCAGACAGCCAATGCTAAGGCAGCACCCAAAATTCTTCCTGCTTTATGAGGAAAATATGATTGTGATAACCATTTTACAGAGGGGGAAAGAGGCTGTGCACTGCCTTTCATCAGATAAGTTCAAGGTCAGAGCTCAGAAAAGCGTCCAGAAACCATCATCAGATAAGTTCATGGTCAGAACTGAGAGCCATCCGGAAACCATGGTCAGTTCTTAACCAGCTGCATTCTCAAATCAAAGTGGTTATCAGCCTGAGCAAGAGCAAGACCCCCATCTCTACAAAAAATAGAAAAATCAGTTGGGCATGGTGATACACACCTGTAGTCCCAACTACTTGGGAAGTGAGGCAGGAGTTTGAGGTTGCAGTGAGCTACGATGACACCACGGCACTCTAGCCCATCTAACAGAGCCAGACTCTTACCTTTAAAAAAAGAAAATGGCAGGCTGGGCACAGTGGCTCACACCTGTAATCCAGGCACTCTGAGAGGGTGAAGGGAGAGGATCCCTTCAACTCAGGAGTTCAAGATCAGCCCAAGCAAAAGCTGAGACCTTGTGTCTACTAAAAATAGATAACTCAGCCAGGTGTTGTGGCGGGCACCTGTAGTCCCAGCTACTTGGGAGGGTGAGGCAGGAGATTCACTGAAGACACAGCACTCTACCCTAGGTGACAGAATGAGAGTTTGTCTAAAAAAAAAAAAAAAAAGAAAGAAAGTGGCTGTCAAAGGGGAAATCCAAAGCACTTGTGATGCTGCCCTGATGGGATATTCCAAAGGGCTGGTCCTACCTCACTGGTGACTTCCCCAAGGCAAATCTATTTCTCCAGCCTGTCTTTAATGGAATACAAGTGTAATTACATACAAAAATAACAGCAGGGTGGAAAGAAAGAAAGATAGGAAAAGCTGAGCTCATGTAAGTTGGAAATCATGTACTTAAAATGTACTGTCATTTTACAGTGTGGAGGGCAGTCCTGGGATTGTATTGGTGAGAGAGCTGTCCCAGCCCGACCTGTCAGGCACAGTATTTACAGGGGTGGATGCCAACCGCGTACACTGAGAATGCAGAAGACCTACTAAGCCGTATTAGTTGGATATGAATATGCTAAGACTTAACCAGACAATAATTTTTTAAAAATTCCGTTATTACTGTTAAATTTTTATAAACAAATGTTAAGAGTTAATTGTAAAACATTTATATCTGGGCATGCAATCATACTCACTTGCCTTGTAACACATTATATAGGTCATTCTAGGTAATTATTAACATTCCAGGCTCACCCAGCGTGGCGGTCAGCACAGCCCACCACTTACCGTCCATTTGCATCTTCTTTGGCTGCATAGAGGGTGAAGACATAGACGAAGTCACCCGGAAGTTTGCAGGGAGAGTCTCTGCTGACCCAGCAGCTAAGCCACGGATGTCCTTTGGTCTAAATTTTTTTCTCCACGAAGGTGCTCTCCTAAAGCTTTTATCATCATCCTGGGTAAATTAAAGAACAGAAGATAAGATTCATTTAAATAAAAATGAATGCCAAGTGGTAATGGTACATACCTGTAATCCCTGCTACTTAGGAAGCTGAGGTGGCAGGACTGCTTGATCCCAGGAGTGTTTAGTCCACCCTGGGCAATGTAGTGAGACCCTGCCTCTTTGCAAAAATAAAAATAAAGGACAGAGATCTAAAGTTAACTGTCCTTTAAAATGTCTGCTGAACTCATGAATGCATTCTTTTTATTTATTTTTTTTTTTGAGACGGAGCCTCAAGCTGTCCCCCTGGGTAGAGTGCCATGGCATCACAGCTCACAGCAACCTTCAACTCCTGGGCTCAAGCGAGTCTCCTGCCTCCGCCTCCCAAGTAGCTGGGACCATAGGCGCCCGCCACAACGCCCGGCCATTTTTTGGTTGCAGCCATCACTATTGTCTGGCGGGCCCGGGCTGGGGATTCGAACCCACCACCTTAGGTATATGTGACTGGTGCCTTAGCCGATTGAGCCACAGGCGCCAAGTCATGAATGCATTCTTGATCACATCTTTAAACCCTTCTTAATGACCATACAATTAACTGCCCAGATTGGAACTTCAGCCTGAAGGAAGGTGTGGTGATACTCCTCCTGGACCCCTGTGGCAGACATGTGGACATCCTAGGCCACCAAGGGGTGTGGTTCCTTGCGTCTCTTATCACGTTTCACTTCCTATCTTGCAGGAATCACTTCCTTGCTATGTAATACATTTGTATTCATCTTAAAAAATAGTTCTGAATCTGTAAACACTTCTGTTCTATGCCAGGATACAGCCAAAAAGGGCTTCACCTTTAGAGGGGCCCTTCTAATTCTTTGCCAAACTCAAGTTTTCTTGATATTCAGACGGTAATAACAGTGTGGACATAATCAGTCATGGTTTTGTACAAGGGGAAATTAACATTTTGTGTCTTTTTTTTTTTTTTTTTTGGAGACTCTGTTGCCCAGGTTAGAGTGAAGTGGCATCATCATAGCTCAAACTCTTGGGTTCAACTGACCCTCTTGCTTCAGCCTCCTCAGTAGCTAGGACTACAGGCACCCACCTCCATGCGCAGATAATTTTTCTATTTTTTATAGACATTTTTTCTATTTTTTGCAGTTCCACTGTTGCCGAGGTTGCTCTTGAAACTCCTGCCTCAGCTTACCAAGTGCTACAACTACAGGTTTGAGTCACCATGCCCAGCCAACATTGGTGTTTTTTAGGACTTCTAAAACATGCTGCCATCAAAGCAAAAAGGTTCTGGACTGGGGCAGGATATCCAGTGGTAACCAAAACACCAGTACAGACTTCATGCCCAGGCTGCAACCAATATATTGAGGAGTATGAAAAATTAAATCACAAAATTGGAAACAAATGTCTTATTTAAGGTATTAGTCCCACCATCCAGTCCCGCCCCCATCAGAGACAGGGTCTCGTTCTGTCCCAGGTGGGAGTGCAGTGGCATAATTGCAGCTCACTGCGGCCTTGAACTCCTAGGGTCAAGTGATCCTCCTGCCTCAGCGCCCCCACGGTGCTGCAGTAACAGTGCCTGGACATAGCCTGGAAATACTTTCTTGCTCGCTGATTTGCTAATAACTCAGTAAGAGCAAAGCTAAAAATTACTCCACATTTAGAAGATCACCCAGGTACATGATAGTTCCAGGTGTAATAAAACATCTTATAATGAACACGAATGTAAAGAATATTAGGTCAGAAACTTACTTCATCAAACCTTCTGTCAGTACCCATGACCAAAAGGTTATTAAACTCTCTTTCCAAAACAGCACGAGCCTAAAATCACAAAAGAACATCAGAATGTCCATCAATCTTAACATGAAGGATAATAGTGTACCTTAATAATTCTTTCCCTAAGAACTAAATACAGAGGATGCCAAAAAAAAGTATATAAATTTTAAGAAAGGAAAAACTTATTAAAATTGTAATACTTGATATATACTAGTGTCTCGACCCCATAAATGATCTCACAAAGCACAGACTGACAGTACAGACTGCAGAGGTGAGGCTACCCGCAGGTGCAGGGTAGCCCCGAGCACTTCTCACAGAGTCCTTTTATTGGGAAGGTACATAATGGGTGGAAAGATTCCTAAGCAAAGACATGCAGGGGCTGATCTCATAGGTGCCCACAGAGTATGTACTCAAGAAATGATCTTCAAGGGTGGTAAGGGAAATGATCTCCAAAATACTACATGCAATTCTTCTCCACTAATCCTTCTAGGAACTGCCATAAAATGCTTAATGGTTAACATAAGAATTACTAGGACAGGACTGAACTTTGTGCCTCCAGGATTACTGAGTTACTTGATGGCTTGCCTTCCAAGTCACAATAACATTGGTGGCTGCTATAGTAAGTATAATGAATTACTGAGAACAAGACATTCTCCTGGTAAGCCTGGAAATCTCTTGCTCTCAGTAATTCCTCAGTTAAGTTATGATATTGGTGGCTGTTGTAGTATAAGTATGATGTTCAATCCTCTCTATGCCAGTAAGAAACATACAAGTCATGCTGAGCACCTCTTGTAATTACAGAGGTCAAACATGACTTGAGTATTACAAATTTAACACCGTTTTCTCCTTTCTTCGGGATTTTGAACCATTGTATTACTAGTTGTCTGAGGTTTTTGGCTTTCTCTCCATTGAAATAAAGAACTAAATGTCTACAATCAGAAAACCGCTGCACACGTGACTGAGTGTAGCATCACCTGTGTGTTCTGCGTCGGGATCTGTAACAGCAGCGCTAGTGCACTGAAATCAAAGGTTTCATCTAAGGCCAAAAGTGCACCGTGAACGCCGCTCTCCAGGAGATTGTTTGCATATTCTTTAAGACCGACAGACAGGATCCAGCGAATCACTCGATCATTGCTCCAAACAAGCACGTCTGAAAAAGAATCAAAACAATTATAAAAGTGGCTTCAGAAAGCCATCTTTATCATGTCTACCCTATCATGCAGAAGAAAGATCCCTTCCGTTGTTCCTAATCCTTTTGTGATCCCCACAAGTGCTGGGAGGAACTGCTAAATGGACAACCACTAGCTGCACTAGACACTGGTGTCCTGGCCCTGCTCCTAGCTAATGGACACAGTCCCACTTTACAACTCAGTCTTCCAGTGAACACCAAAGGAATGAAGTTATGATGTACACTGTATTTCTACAGAACAGACAATGAGGAGGATCCAGGGATCAGAAATCAGAAGAGTTGTAAGAACCTGAATACTAAATGAACGAGCACATTTTATAGACGGGAGTCTTTGGAAACGCATCTTCCCACCATAGGAGCTGGCACCGTAACAGTCCATGCATCTTGTTGGGGTCAGCGTATACCATTCATTTCTAATCTTCCAGGCTTTGTTCATATTGTGCCATTTTAAAAAGAGAGAGGCCTTCAGATATTCCCTAGCGTATCAGAAACTTTGGAGAAAGATGTTATCTTATGCAAATTAAGAAATTATTACACTTGCTCTATCAGATCTAAAAATAGCCACTTTGTGAAAATACATTTAGATGACCACTCATCATTGCCAAGGATGGTTTTTTCTGTTAACTGCAAAAAGATACAAAATGATACAGAAAACAAATGAAACATTGACATATTTCATTTCCAATGCCCATTTCTGGATAAAAGTCCACATTGTATAAATGTCTGACTTAGCTGTTTCTCATGATTCACCACTAACTCAATCATAAGTAAACTACTCTTCAAATGGGCTGTCTCCCAACCACATTTTCATCTTTCTTTTTTTTCAAGAGACAGGGTCTGGGTCTGTTGCCCAGCCCTGAGTGCTGTGGCAAGGTCATAGTTTATAGCAACATCAAATTCCTGGTTCAAGTGATCCTCCCGTCTCAGTCTCCTGAGTAGCTGGGACTATAACATGCTACCACACCAGGCTAATTAAAAATTTTTTTTTAAAGAGATGAGGTCTTACTACACTGTCTTGACCAGTCTTGAACTCCTGGGCTAAGAGATGCTCCTGCTTGGCCTCCCAAAATGCTGGGATTACAGGTGTGAGCCACCATGTTTGGCCCTCTTTAGTTTGTCTTTTAATAAAAACTAGGGATGAAAATAGCACTTACAGGGCTGTGGTAAAGATTAAATAAACTGACACACAGAAGTGCTTGGAACACTTCCCATCACCTGCTCTTCAATAAGCCTTGCTTCTTCTTATAATTGTTGTTATTGATTTCCTTGAATTCCAAAAATTATGGGAGACTTGATTTTAAGTGTTTAGTGCCTTACTTTATTATTTATTTATTTATTTATTTTTTGAGACAGAGTCCTACTATGTCACCCTCGGTAGAGTGCCCTGGCATCACAACTCACAGCAACCTCAAACTCTTGGGCTTAAGCGATTCTCTTGCCTCAGCCTCCCAAGTAGCTGGGACTATAGGGGCCGGCCACAATGCCTGCCTATTTTTTTGTTGCAACTGTCATTGTTGTTTAGCTGGCCCGGGCTGGATTAGAATTTGCCCATCTTGGTGTATGTGGCTAGCAAAGTAACCACTGTGCTACAGGCACCGAGCCTAGTGTCTTACTTTAAAAGCAAATTACTGTCCTTGGTCATTCACAGTGGCACAGAGTCTGAGGCTCACCAAGAAAAAAGAGAAGCCCGTGTCTTCAGGGTCAATGTCCCATATCCTCTACTCCCTGGCTGCTGTTTTCTAACAGAAATGCCTTTTCCTTACCCCACCTCATCCCCAAGAAGCACCTGTTCCTTTCAAGGACCAGGTACCATTTAAACTCTATGCTTCTTTCCCTCCCCGCTGGAAGCACAACCACTCGGCCCACTGGGTGCTCTTTTGTGCTTCACAAGTTCCTGGATGAACATCCAGAACTGTGTTTTTCACACTGAAATTGACTGAGCACACACATCTTTGCTTTGCTGTTATCTGACTGGGGAATAGCATCTCTGAGTGAGAGTACTTATGTCCCAACAACAGGAAAACTCTAAAGTCATAGGAAAAATGCTCACGGTGAGGCCTGCAGACTGATGGGAGGGTAAGAAAATAGGCATAGATTCTCTGGCTACAGAGAGGGTCTCGAAAGCGTTGTTTCACCCTTCCTTCCTCTGCAATGACGCCTGACTAGTCTGCTCCACATAATGCTTTTCCTGATTTTTCAAAAATAGGAAATCACTGAGACTTCTCACACCAGCAAGCAGGAGAATGCTAAAACAATTAAATACAATGTACTAGCCTTTTATTTCATTCTGACTTTCTTCTCTTTTTCTTTCCAGTTCTTTTCGGTCATAATTTAACCTTCGCAGGCACATAATTCCACACTGGAAACTGTTTCTATTCACAAAAAAAGAGAGATTATTTAGAGTTGGCAACAGTGAAAAATTTCAGTCAAGTATTAAGAACTATTCGCACAAAGTTACCTGTGAAAACTGTCAACCATTTTCAGTTGCCCTCGAAGGTCCTTCTTTGTCAAGTGGTCCAGCATCCGAGCATCGACAAGGCACTCCATGAAATAGCTGCGGTACTGAGGAAGGCCCAGGCTGGGCAGCCACTCGTTGCCAATCCACTCGTGGTTCATGTCCCCATATGCGAGCGTCTGCTTTTAATAAAGAAGATGAGTTATAGACGGAGTTACAAGAGCAGTTAAAATAATTTTTAATAGAATTTTAATACGCTACAAATATTCTCAAAGGTTAAACAAATGACAACTTTATAATTTCAAAATAATCAAATTTTTCTCTCCCACCTTTTAAATTTGATAGTAAAATTTTATGCAAAAGCAATCATAACATTAAAAAAATCTATGATTCGCTTGTGATAAATTTAACTTATTTACAAACTACAATAAAACTGGAACTGGCTACAAATTTCCTTTCTGAAACAGTTTTTAATATAGTAATGAATAATGATCACGACTCATGAACAAGTTTGAAGGCTCAATTCAACTCTACTCATTAAAATTATTTCAGATTGGTTTTATTTATTTATTTTTTTGTTAAGAGACAAGGCTCTGTCACCAAGGCTGAAACGCAGTGGCAAGATCATACCTCACACAGCAGCCTCAAATTCCTGGGCTCAACTGATTCTCCTCCTCAGTCTCCAAGCAGATAGGACCACAGAGGTGTGTTGCCTCTTCTGGCTAATTTTTGAAGTTTTTTGTAGAGAAACAGTCTTGCTGTTTGCCCAGACTGTGCTCTAGCTCCTGGACTCATGCTAACCCCTGACCTCAGCCTCAGAAAGTGCTAGGATTATAGATGTGAGCCATCGTAGCTGGCCTGGTTTTAATTTTATTTCAAAACCAGTAAAAGCTACTTAAAAAATAGCTTTAAAAAAGAGATTTTAAAAAGCAACAACCTATAGTACTGATAGAGAAATATACAAATCTACTATTATATGTGAAAGAATTTAATACTTCTCTTTCACAGTAACTGTCCGAACAATTTTATTTTTTTTGAGACAGAGCCTCAAGCTGTCCCCCTGGGTAGAGTGCTGTGGCATCACAGCTCATAGCAACCTGCAACTCCTGGGCTCAAGCAAGTCTCCTGCCTCAGCCTCCCAAGTAGCTGGGACCACAGGCGCCCGCCGCAACGCCCAGCTATTTTTTTTTTTTTTTTGGTTGCAGCCATCATTGTTGTTTGGCGGGCCCAGGCTGGATTCAAAGCTGCCACGTTAGGTGTATGTGGCTGGCGCCTTAGCCACTTGAGCCACAGGCTCCAAGCCTGAACAATTTTTTAAAAAGCAGTGAAATATAGAAGACCTAAACAACAATCAACCAACTGGACCTAACTGACAATATTTAGACTTGTGTACCCAGTAACAGAACATACATTCTTTAAAAGTTAGATATGGAATATTCTCAAAGACAGACAAATCTGAACATATATAAAGAAACTGATTTCATACAAAGTATGTTCTCAGACTTCAACAGAACGAAATTAGAAGTCAATAATAAAAAAGATATCTAGAACTACCTTTCCCAAATTAACATACTTCTAAATAATTTACATGTCACAAAATCATAAGAGAATTAGAGACAGGGTCTCACTCTGTTGCCAGGCAAGAGTGCTGTGGCATCAGCCTACCTCACAGCAACCTCAAACTTCTGGGCTCAAGAGATTTTCTTGCCTCAGCCTCCCAATGAACTGGAACTAGAGGCACCCACCACAACATCCAGCTACGTTTTCTACTTTTTTTTTTTTTTTTTAGTAGAAACAGGGTCTCACTCTTGCTCAGGCTGGTCTCAAAACATCTGAGCTCAAATGATCCTCCTGCCTCGGCCTCCCAGAGTGCTGGGATTACAGGTGTGAGCCACAGTGCCCAGCCTAGAAAGTGTTTTTAATTTAATGAAAATGAAAACATAGGGTGGCGCCTGTGACTCAAAGAGTAGGGTGCCAGCCCCATATACTGGAGGAGGTGGGTTCAAACTGCAAAAAAGAAAAAAGAAAATGAAAACATATTCAAAACCTGTGGGAAATAGTTAAAGGAGGGACGTTCATAGTGTTAAGTGACTATGACTTCAAAAAGATCTCAGATTGCTGACCTAATATTCTACTTTTGAACACTTGAAAAAGAATAAATGAAATCCAAAGCGAGCAAAGGAACAAAGAGCAGAAACCAGTGAAATATTTACACAGAAAAAAAACACACAAGAATGGAAAAGCAGGCTCAGCGCCTGTGGCTCAAGTGGCTAAGATGTCAGCCATGTACAACCAAGGTGGCAGGTTCGAATCCAGCCCGGGCCCACCAAACAACAATGACGGCTGCAACCAAAAAATAGCTGGGCATTGTGGTGGGCGCCTGTGCTCCCAGCTACTTGGGAGGCGGAGGCAGGAGACTCACTTGAGCCCAGGAGTTGGAGGTTGCTGTGAGCTGTGATGCCATGGCACTCTACCCAGGAGGACAGCTTGAGGCTCTGTCTCAAAAAAAAGAATGGAAAAGCAATTATCCAAGGTACTCATACTAACATGAAGCCAGCAGAGAACGTGATGCATGCCCACGTAGGAGAAAAGTCATTTCAACTGAATTCAATTTAAGTTGGAGGGAGGGGTATTGAGGGAGGGGGATGGGGGTTGGGGTGCTCTCACTCAATGGGCACGGGGTGGAGGTGTTTGGCACACATTTTGTGTGTGGGACATAACCACAAGAGGGATTCTATCTAACAAAATCAAATATTTTGACCAGGTTGTCTGTACCCTCACATTAACTTAAATTTACTTTTTTTTTTTTGCAGTTTTTTGCCGGGGCTGGGTTTGAATCCACCACCGCCGGCATATGGGGCCAGCGCCCTACTCCTTTGAGCCATAGGCACTGCCGAAAATAAATTTACTTTTCAAAAAGAAAAAAAAGAATGAAAAAAGAAAATAAACTAATGGAACTAAAACCTGGGTCTTCATAAACATCAATAAAATTAACAAACCTAGCCCTATGTAAGAAGAAAGAAAAGATACACACTACTAGCTCAGTGCCTGTAGCTCAAGCGGCTAAGGCACCAGCCACATACACCAGAGCCTATGGGTTCGAATCCAGCCCAGGCCTGCCAAACAATGACAACTACAACCAAAAAATAACCAGGCGTTGTGGTGGGCGCCTGTAGTCCCAGCTACTTGGGAGGCTGAAGCAAGCGAATTGCTTAAGCCCAGGAGTTGGAGGTTGCTGTGAGCTGTCTACCCAGGGCAACAGCTTGAGGCTCTGTCTCAAAAAAAAAAAAAAAAAAAATACACACTACCAATGAAAAGAGGAGACAGCAGTACAGATGCAACAGACATTAAAGAACAAGGGAATATTGTGAACAATTATAAGCAACTCAGATGAAATGGACAAATTTCTTTAAAGATAAACTATCAGAGCCATCCAGTAAAAAACAGGTAACATGTATATATTATAGGCCAAACTTGTAGTTATAAATCTTTTCACATACATCAAAAAATAGCTACCCCACATAGTTTCACTGGTAAATTCTACCAAACATTTATCCCAATAAGTAAACGAATGAAAGAATGAATGAATGAATGAATGAAACCCCACAATTCTACAAAAGCTATTGCAAAAAAACAGTGACAAAACATCTTAAATCTAATTCCATAAGGCCAACATTACCCTGAAAGCAAAACCAAAGACATCACAAGAAAACTACAGACCAACATCCCTCATAAAGAAAAATGCAAAAATACTTGACAAAATACTGGCAAATCAAACCAACGATAGATTCTCATTTTTATTTATTAATTTTAGAGAGCAGGCCTTGCTTAATTGTCCAGGTTGGTATGCAGTGGTATGATCAAAGCTCATCTCAGCCTTGAATTCCTAAGCTCAAGTGATTCTCCTGCTTTAGCCTCCCAAGTAGCTGGGACTAAAGGTGTGCTCCACTACACCTACCTAATTTTTAAAAGTTCTATAGAAAGGGGGTTCTCACTATGTTGCCCAGTGTGGTCCTAAACTCTGATCTCAAGTGACCCTCCAGCCTTAGCCTCCCAAAGTACTAGGATTACAGGTATGAGCCATGGAGTTCCTCGCAAATAAACAATACATTTAAAGAATAAGATATCAAGATAAGTATAATTTAGTATTCTAGAAACTTAAGTAGATTCAACATTTGAAAAATCAATGAAATTCATTATATCAAGAATTAAAAAAGAAAAATCATAATATCACCTCAAAAGATAAAGAAAAAAGCACTTGATAAAGTTAATTAATCATTTATGGAACTCTGAGCATTCTAAGAATGGAAGAAAAGTGTGTCAACCTGATAAAGGGTATCTACAAATATCCTAAACCTGGCATCACAGTGGTAAAAGCCTGCCTGCCTTCCCCCTAAAATAAGGAGCAAAGTAAGGAGGCACAGGCTCACTGTTATTCAACACTGTCCTGAACACTCTAGCCATGGTAACAGGGCAAGTAAAAGAAATAAAATGCACACGAATAAGTCTAATAGAATATGTGTAAGACGTGTACAATGAACACAAGCAAACACGTTATATACGCAGACACAGCAGACAAAGGTACCTGATGGCCTCCAGGGGAGGAGGACTAAGCGCGTTCACAGGAATGTGCAGCTGCATTAGGGGGTCCCTGGAAACAGTAACTCCCAACTGCTACCAGGCTCCCTCTCAGCAGCATGGCCTCCAATCTCATTTATCTGTTCCAATGAAGCTGGAAGCAGACGCTCAAATTCTAACAGAACACTGCTAACAGACATAAACGTTTCACTATCTAAAAACAACCTCAAGTAAGAAATACACTGAACATTTTTGGGTAACCATCAAGATATCCAACAGTGTTTTTTCACTGTTCCAAACTTTATTTGCAGGCCTGATATTTATAGCATTAATATCTGATACTGTTTCCTTGCCTGCTAATTATGTATTTTTAAATGGGCAAATGTAGCAAAGAAGTTGCCTCAACAGAAAACTGCATGGAAGTAGAAACTTATTTCTCTTTCCTCACTCTATCTTCTGTTCACACTTTGGAAGTTGCTGGCAATGTACGCTTCTGGAAGGAGTGGGCGGGATCCCAGGGAGACCCACCTCTTAGCTTGGGCTGCTCTAACGGGCTTCTGAAGGAAGCATGCAAGGTGCTCTCTTGTCAGAGAATATTTGGGCTACAAGAGAGACCTCATGCACAGCATTTACATCCATCATTAAAAGGACCACAATACAAGCCAGTTTTGTGAGCTCCACGATGAGCGGGACCACGGCTGTCCACCTCATGGGTGGGCTCCTCACAGGCAGCACTTTTCACTATTTGTTAAATGAAGGTACATATTGCCATTGTAAAGTGCAAAGGCTAAACTTAACTTATACTTCATACCTCTGACGTACACAATTTCACACTCAAGTGCCAACAATGTTGTTTCTTAGTATAAAATATGTTGAAATGTAAGTATTTAGGAAATGAACCCTATTTAATTCACTGATGGTCAGTCATTATTGTTCCTGTAAGGAGACACCTAGGTTAAATAATTAATAAGGTTATTTATCTGGAGGAGAGACAAAGAACACCTAAGTTGATGGGAGAAAAACCTTCAGAGTCCTTCATATTATAGCTACTCTCTTTTTTTTTTTTTAAATATACCTGGTTGTACTTTCGGAGTACAAATAGAAGGAAACAGTTACTTCAACCATCACCTTACAATCAGGAAAATTCTGATTTAAAATTATTGTGAATCTGTATCTGAAAAGTCCCTAAACACCATGCCACTAGTGAGAGTCTCCAGAACAAGTGAGATGAGCCGCTGAGACGTCAGCCTGCACACAGCAGCGCGGGTACAAGGAGCCACTGTCATGAACACTCAGTAAGCTGTCAGAACACAGAGGCTGGGAAACACCTGAAACAGAGCCCTGGGCCAGTCAAGGAACCAAGGAGCTGAAATTCAAATGCACATTACTTGAGAAGAGGTTTAATGTCTAAGAATTCCATTAGTAAGAAAACCTTTAAGTGGACAAAGCAGTAAGGCAGTATTTAGTAAAATATTGAGACAAACACACAGAGGAAAAGTCACTACACACTTTTTCTTAAGGCTGGAGTACAGTGGCCTCATCATAGCTCACTGTAGCCTACATTTTCCAGGCTCAAGCAATCCTCTTACCTCAGCATCCTGAGTAGCTGGGACTACAGGTACACACCAGCCAAGCCTGGCTAATTTTTTTTTTTGTAAAGATGAGGTCTCCCCATATTGCCCAGGCTTGTGTCAACCCTTTCCCCTTGGGCTCCCAAAGTGCTTACAGGTGTGAGGCACTGTGCCTAGCCCCCTCCCTGTGCCAGAGATATTTGGAGATTTATTAGCATATAACTCTCCCATCAGAAGATCTCACAACTGAAGTTACCCCAACAGGGAGTTATATACATAATTTCAGAAGTTGCCTGAGCCACAGGATTTTGTATAACAAATTATATGTTGAATGAAGCAATTTATGTTGATTAAAACTATCATGGCTCCATATGAGACATCTTCAAAATTGTCCATGAGACGTATCCTTTAAATACTATGCTTTGCCTCACTAATGCTTTCACCTCATTTTTACATCATTAAATCATTTATTACTATGAATAAATTAAGATGCAAAAAAAAAATCAAGAAGAGTAAACTACACAAGTTTTCATATTCTGACTGCTTTTTGTTGCTGCACATGTAGTGAAGGATATGTTAGAAAGACTCCAACCTGAGCCCAGCTTCCCTCCTCATCTTCCTGATGTCACGTGGTTAGGAATGCAAAAGAACATAACTATTAGTATTGGTGAGCTTAGTGACACAAGTACATTCACTCTGTCAGGGAAGTGCAGCTGAAGTGTGTAAGAAAGTTCAAAATATCAAAGCATCATGCAAAACTCATGCAAAATGAACAATTCCAATTTCTCATGCAAGGAGAAGACTTTTCTCATGCCACATACATTCATAAAAAGATCGATCAAGTTAGGGTTAGACAATCACAACAGAAGGATAAACTGAGGTCTTCTCCAAAAGGAGAGATGAACTAAATCTGTTCTATATAGAGCAAGTCTACCAACTTTAAACCCCTAAGAAAAAAAATAAAATAAAATACAAATTCTATTTACATATTCAACCAATAACTAAAGGAAATACTTATCTGGAACAATTGTATAGAATATGACATTTTTGTTTTCAACAAAAAGGCAAAGAACCCAGCTGGTCTTAAGTGGAAAATGCAGCGCAGGGCCCAGCCCGAGGCACGTGACTAACCGTCTGCGGTGTGGCTGCCAGCGTTTCCATCTCTTCGTGTGTTAACCAGACATTTCCTGTGGTCTAGGGTGACCCCAGTGTACCAACCACATCCAGGTCAAGGGAAGCATTGACAGAGAGGAGAGGGGCACACGCATGAGCCACAAGCACAGAGAAGGGGCCACACGACTAAAGTCACTTTTCTCATTTTGTCACTTCAGACGCCCGTTCAGAAAGTGACAAACATGAACATAAGCTCATTCCTTTTTTTTTTTTTTTTTTTTGAGACAGAGCCTCAAGCTATCCCCCTGGGTAGAGTGCCATGGCATCACAGCTCACAGCAACCTCCAACTCCTGGGGTCAAGCGAGTCTCCTGCGTCAGCCTCCCAAGTAGCTGGGACTACAGGTGCCCGCCACAGCGCCGGCCATTTTTTGATTACAGCCATCATTGTTGTTTGGCGGGCCCGGGCTGGGGATTCGAACCCGCCACCTTAGGTGTATGTGGCTGGCGCCTTTGCCACTTGAGACACAGGCGCTGAGCCGCTCATTCCTTTTTAATGAATAAAATACAGCCGGTTATTACTGCATCATCAGTAACCGAGGGGAAGAGCACCAGATTTTCAGAGATTCAGAGGCCACACTTACTCCCAGGGGTACATGAAATATAAACAGAAGAAAACACATTTCGTTCTTCTGGAAATTTTGAGTACTTCTCAAGTAACTACCAAGTTAATATATTTAAAACAGCCTTACCCAGTAAAAGATTAACAACAAAGAACACAGCAACAAACTATTGCTTTGGTTCTTATAAGGCTACCTGCAGCAGGTACTCTGCAGTGGCGGGCCTCTGCCTGGATGGCCAGAGCCAGGGAAACTGAGGCACAGGGCAGGGCGAGCCACAAGAGCACCACAGGCCAAACACAAGGGCCCCGTGGAACCACTGAACCAGACACGAGACACCTGTCCTGTCTGCGGTAAACTCCTGGAGGGAGCAGATTTGATCCTTGCACTTGACATAGCGCAGAGTCTACCTTTGTGAGGCCCCTTCTTCTTCACTATTGAAGAAGACAGTTCTTAAAAACTTTGGAAAAACTCACACAGCCCATCATTTCTAGAAAGGCCACGCTAACATGAAACAAGGGGTGAAGAGATCAGGTAGTATTTACAAAGCATTCCTTGGGAAAAAAGCTCTCTGAGCAATAGGCAAGAACAAAGGCTTATTGCTCATTACTATAATTTTTTCACTCTAAGAAAAAATAAAACAAACAAACAAACTTCAAAGATTTTTCTGTACAATAACTATGAACTGTGAATCTAGCCTTGGACTGCTCCTTGGAGCACTGTGTCTCGCGGGTTCTCATCTCCTCACGAGGGCTGGTTTTCCCTCCAGAGTAGCTTCTCCACCCAGCATGGAGATCCTAACTAAGGAGTTGGCCTGCCCTCATCTCCCATTAACTATAGTTTTATTAGAATAATTTGAACTTTTTCAACCAGGGGAACCCTTTTCAAGGATCTCGACCTTGGAGAAAGTTGTAGAGTACAGATTATGCTTTATGAACCTCTGCAGATTTGTGAACTGCTTAAAATCCCGAGCTCCCAGGGACTACAGCATCCAGAACAGACAGCCAAACAAGTCAAGTATCGCAAAACACTGGTTACCCCGGCTAATTCTATTCCCTAGCTATTGAAAAAATATATATATATATATAGTACACAAAGCAGAATTAAGGGAGACTTCTTTAGGGACCACTCTAGATGGATGGGTACCCACCATCTCTTACTAGTCTGTCAGCTGTGTTTAAACGGATGCTACTGAGGTGCTGGAAGAACCAGAACTCTGTGACAGACAAAAACATGTCATTCCTTAAGGTCCTGCTTCTCACAAAATGGTACCCATAAATGCACAAAGATAACAGCGAGTGAAATAAGCCAGACACAAAGAGTAAACACTACACAACCTCATTTACATAAAGTATGAAACAGACTGGCCCACATGTCGGGGTCAGGCTTCACCCCCGGGAAGGTAGCAGGGACTCAGAAGGGGCGGGAGGGACCTCCAGGGCCCTGGGAAACCCCATTTCTCAGTGTGAGTGCTGAGTGCATGGGGGGCACAGATTTTACAAATTCAACGAAGTGTTACTTTATATGTATATATATTTCTATAAATTTTAAAAATATTTATACTATATTTGCTTAGCAAATATCTTCATGTAAAATGGAAATGCTAGTCACTCATTTAGTTTGAATCATGAAATAGGAAATGATATTCAGAGTTTAAGTTCCAGTTATGTAGTTAAAACATTAAGTTTTCCCTTTCTCTAAATACCCTAAGACTGATTCAATTTTGATAAATTCTTATCTAAATCTGTAATAATTAGTTTTTTACCTTTAAAAAAGCCTCATCTTTTTATTTTATGATGCTATCCTCGGCAATCTTTTACAAATGTATTTAGTGAAGTTTCTTTTGACTATCCGATTCTCACAGATTAAAAGTTCTCATTTGAATAGTAAACCTTTTTTTGGAGACAGAGTCTCACTATGTTGCCCTCAGTAGAGTGCATGGTGTCACAGCTCACAGCAACCTCAAACTCTTGGGCTGAAACGATTCTCTTGCCTCAGCCTCCCAAGAAGCTGGGACTAGAGATGCCTGCCACGATGCCCAGCTAGTTTTAGATGGGGTCTCACTCTTGTTCAAGTTGGTCTTGAACTTCTGAGCTCAGGCGATCCGCCTGCTTCGGCCTCCCAGCGTGCTGACTGGTAACCGCTGCATAAGAACCGTACTACAAGTGCTCAGAGAGAACTGGAGAAGCGCTTCCTTTTTTTCTTTTTCCTCCTCCTTAGGGCTGCTCTGCAGCCTCCCTCCCCCACCAATAAAGACCTTTCCTAAAAAAAAAAAAAAAAAAAAAAAAAAGAACTGGAGAAGCAACATAAACAGGGGAATGCCACCTTCAAAGAGGTGTTTCTTCTTCCCAAAAGAATGGCCCATACCGTTCTGGACGTGGGTGGGGCAGATGGGCTGGTGAGCGACATGATCTCCTGGATGGCCAGCCGCAGCTTCAGCCTGTGCAGGGGGTTACTGATGCCAATCTCCCGCTGAATCTCCGTGTCCGACAGGGCCGACATGATGGCTCCGCTCTTCACATTGGCTCGGCAGGCAGCCACATACCAGGCTGGCATCCCCACCCAGAGCTGGAGACAGGAAATGGCAAGGCCAGACATTAAGTTTGGTGTACGATTTGGATCAATAAATCCACATAAACTACCACACTCGACTGAGTATTAAGAGAAGGATGTACCTCCAGCCAAACAACGACAGTTGGTCCATCCCACTGGGCAAAAGGTAATCCTTGTCTACGGGCTTCCTCAAGCAATTCATGCCTACAAAAACAGGGGACTCAAATTAAAGAATTATTAAGACATGCCTATATAAAAACACTAACAGAAGTACCCTCTTTGAGCATTTCTGAAAGTCTAACAGTAGGAGTCTGCCCTCCCTATCCATGGGTTCTGCAACCACACATTCAACCAACTGAGAATCAAAACTACAGTGGTTGGGGGAAATAACACAATAAAAACCAATATGACATAACAACTATTTACACAGCACAGCATAAGTCATCTCGAGATGATTCCAAGTGCACACAGAGATGTGCTCAGGTTCCATGCAAATGCATGCCAGGTTATACACAGCACGTCAACAGCCTCTGATCCTGGTATCCTTGACAGGTCCTGCAATCAATCCCCCAGATACTGAGGGACACATCTGCAGCTTTAACATTATCCACATCACCTACTTAATACTAGCTTTGTGCATACTACAAAGCACCCCTGAGTGAGCAGATGCCGATTCTTGACAGAATCAAAGAATTATTGCCAATTTAAAAAACTAGCAGAGTCAGCAGAGCCTTCATCTTTATATCTAAGGTAACAGAACATTCAAAGGAAAACATTATCACTATTCTCTTTTTAAACAATGAAAAAAAATATCTATGAAAAGGAAACCACACCTAGGTCTGAACAAAGGCACTCTCCATGAGTCTTTAAACATATTAACATTTAACAACAGAAAGAACAGTGCTCGGTGTGTTGACATTTTCCTTTTTTTTTTTTAAATGGGGTCTTGCTACTTTGCCCAGGCTGACCTTGAACTCCTGATCTTAAGCACTCCTGGTCTCAAGCAGTCCTCCCACCTTGGGCTCCATGTAGCTGGGAAGACTTTTAACACTGAAGTGGTACAATCTAATACAGCAAGTAATGGATGCACGTTCCTTTCTCTACATTGCTACTTAGCTAGTAGGTATTTGCTAAATTAAGTCACTGGGCCATTCTGGGGCTTAACCCAGAGGCTTCCTACCCAGAAGATATGAAATCCCAACAGCTCTATTCCCCAAAGCAGATCCTCAGAACTGACCCACTGCCAGCATCCACGGCAAAGCAGCCAGGTGGGTGAGTCCCAGCCACACAGTTCTTCCTGTGATCAGAAATATTCTGAATGCCATATTTTTAAACACCCAAGCCATGATATCACCATATTAACACCTTTAAAAACAATTTTGTCTACTATAGTAATTTGAGAGATAACACTATAAGCTTTGGTGAATCTCATCTTATTTCTCAAGTGTTTACCCATAAGGCTTTTAAAAAGAGCTACTTTAAAAAATGAAAAACCTAGCAGAGAAGATGGCATTAGAGCAAAGAGGTCAAGTACATTTAGTTTGTATGTATGGGTGTTCAGTTCATTTCTGAATCCCCAGCTTGCTGTTAAACATGTTTCTATAAATTCTGTAGGCCAAACATAGAATCTTTTATTTCTAAAGATTAAATATTGGTATTTCAATAAATTTTACTGATAATAGACTTTTCTTAGGACTGCAACATCTATATATAATGACAGCCCATCTTTCTAAACAAAATGTTTCCCATAAAATTTCAAATAAGTGTTCTTGTTTCTGGGGAATAATAAATATAATTATCTAGGAGTAATTATACCAGAGAATGCAACAAAAGTTTTAATATCACAAGTAGGACAGGTGCAGGGGCTCATATCTATAGTCTCAGCACTACGGGAGGCCAAGGTAGGAGGACTGCTTGAGGTCAGGAGTTAAGAGATCAGCCTGAGCAAGCTAGTCAGAGAGCTACTCGAGGGGCTGAGGAGAAAGGATTGGTTGGGCCCAAGAGTCTGAGGCCATCCTGGGCAATATGAAGAGACCCCATTTTAAATTAAAAAAAAAAAAAAAGACCGCCACCACAAATAACAAAATAAGTAATTCTGAACCCAAATAAATGTATTTGGGTACTTAAATTAATAGTATCATGTACTGAACTGTATTCAAACAATACTTTTTCCAGATAACTCATATTTTGACTGTGTTACCCATAGTTCACTGTAACCTTGAACTCCTGGGCTCAAGCAATCTTCCCACCTCAGCCTCCCAGGTAGCTAGGACTAACATGGCACTATGACCTGGCTAAATTTTTAAAATTCCTTTTGTAAAGATGGGCTTGTCATGAACTCCTGGGCTGAAGCGATCCTTCCACCTTGGCCTCCCAAAGTGCTGTAGGACAGGCATGAGCCACCTAAGGCCTCACACATTTTTTCACATTTATAAATACGGCATTTTTTTGAAAATCAATTTTATCTCAGGTTAACTGTTACAAATGAAATCGAACACTACAGGCAAATAAGCTTTGTACTAGAAATTTTCTCTAGTAACTTGCTAGTATATTTCAGAACTTACACATGCATCCTATGCGTAACCACAGGGTACCGAGAAAGACCTACCCTTGGATACTTAAGTTACAGGTACACAGGTAGATGTTCAAAGCCAATGCCATAAATTTGAACATTATAGCTCCACAGAAACTGACCTACCACTGACACACACACGCATGCATGCACACAAAAACTGGCATGAAATTTAATCACATGGTCAGGCAAATAATTCAAAGGCTGTCCTCTTATATCAAAATATGCAGACATAGCTCCTGGGAATCACAAAATAAGTTTTAAAACAGAGTGAAAAACTTTAGGCAATTTATATTTTATTTTTTCTCTTACTTAACTTCTGGGGCTGAAGGTGGTAGAACCAAGAGATACTGCCAGAAACCTTACTGTTTTTATTATGTTAAGTAAGAAGATGTGAAATAAAACATAGCAGGAAAATCTAAGGGACAAAATTTTCCTAACATGGTTCTAGGAGGCAAAAGGCCTCGTTGTAATATTAAATTTCACCTATCAAGACCAGGCATGGTGGCTCACACCTGTAATCCTAGCACTTTGGGAGGCTGAGGGATGGATTGCTGGAGCTCAGGAGTTCAAGAATAGTCTGAGCAAGAGTGAGACCCCCATCTCCAAAAATAAACGGCAGGGCGTGGTGGTGGGCACCTGCAGTCCCAGCTACTTGGGAGGCTGAGTCAAGAGAATCACTTGAGCCCAAGAGTTGGTGATTGCTGTGAGCTGTGACACCACAGCACTCTAGCCTGAGTGACAAAGTGAGACTCTGTTTAACAAAATAAAAAAAGATTATTTTTATGACTTCTGAGAACTAAAATGAGGCAGGTTTCACAACAGAAAAATCAACTGACAACTCTAGAGACTAAAGGTAAACTGGCCTCTGGGGGACACGGTCTCCCAGGCCTTGAGTTTGGAACAGTATGGATGTCTCAGGGCACATGAGTGGCAGAAAAACGTTTCCTGTAGTCAGATTTCTCATGGAACCTGCCGGGTGTCACTCTGTGCCAAGGTTTTGTGCTCCCACTTCATCCCCGGCTTCCCATCTCCCCCACTCTCAAGTTCACCACCTCTCAGTTCCTTACACTGTGCACATGGCCCATTTTGTTACAGAAGTAAGTCTGTCGGTTCACGGGGATATTATCTCAGCCTCCCTAGGGTGTACAGCTCACTCTATGCACCACAGGTAGAGACTCGGAGAGATGTGTGCCTGTGAGTCCTATGTGCCCTCACCCTGGGTGCCACAGTGGCTGTGCTCCTTTGCTGAGCCACCTAAATATTGTTACTTATATTCAGGATCGAGACTTAGTTTACGAATTAAAATGTTAATAGACTATTAATGTTCACCGCAGCCACACAAGATATATACAACAATCACACTCCTACAGGTGAGGAAACTGAAGCACAGGGACACTGAGTCACTTTCCCAAAGTCACAGACACAACCCGAGCAGACACCAGGGTTTGGACTCCAATGCTCCCAGCCCCCTCCACCTTTTGCTTCCCAACGTGGACTGAGCATCCACGCAGGATTTCTTTCAGAATGTCACAAATGCTCTGTCTTTTGGGAAGCATGGCTTAATAAGGGCTATAGGTTAATCTTTCAGCAGGTAATTTACACAGCTAGATATAACATTTCACAGCTATTAGTTAAAAATTAGGCATAACTGAAAATGTTTCAATGAGATGAAGAAATAGACAAAGCTTACTTTTTTTGAAGTTTGCGATTTTTTTCAGCCTGTCCTCCTAATTTGCTAAGTCCCAAGGCATCCGGAGATGAATTATCTGACTCTGGAACACCACCTACAAGGAAGCAGAACAGCCCCAGAATAAAACCAACATGGCAAAGCTGTGTGTCCTCATAAGCAGGTGGCTGCACATTTGCAGGGATGGTGATAATTTCCTGGGCTAAGTTTCTGACTAGAGGACCACAGACAGAGAATTCACTGTGCCTCTGAGTGGCCAGTGAATTGGCTGTTGCTCCTGGGCTCACACCTGCACAGCTTTTGCTCTGTGAGGAACACACGGCCCTGTGACCTTGTGAGGGAGCTGCTTGTCGGGCACAGAATGGGCATAGAAGTAACAGTTCCTTCCTCTCCCCAATCCTGACCCTTAAGGTGTCTCCTGGAAACCAGCCAACCTTGCCCTAATGCTTCTTTGCCAGTCGGTCCAGGCCGGCCCTTTTCTTTCTTGCCAAACAAGCGGCCAATAGAGGACTTGATGCCCTTCTTCTTGGGGGCTTTGTGCAGCGAGTCCTGGCTGCTGTTGCTACTGCTGGGGTTGCTCACGGGACCGTCCTGGGAGCCTGCGGAGCTGGGAGGAGAGAGAGGCATTCTTACCACGTGCCCTTATCACGGCAGAACATTTCCTCACGTGCACCACGATTCTTCACCTTTTTAACACTCATTATTCACAACCAAGTGTTCCTGACCAAAACTTCAGTCTCTTCTACAAACATCCCAGGGTGGTAACATAAACACTAGTTTCTGGGATGCCAAGATTCCCTCTGACGTGGCTCCCCTTCAGAGGAGGCTGGAATGCAAGCCACGAGACCGGGGAGCCAATGACCTACATCAGGGGCACCTCCCAGCTCCTGAGAGATGTGCTCAGGCCGGCCGCTTGGAGCAGCAGCAGCAAGAGCAGAGTACTGAGAATCAAAAAGTTACCCTGAGTTTTACTCCTCAGCAGTGAACCATGGTGTCAGCTGCAGGGAACATACATGCCCTCCCTCACGTAATCCCTGGTACAGAACAGAAATCTAATAAATGGTGATTTGAAAAAGGACAGTACATTAGTGACAAAATGGTTTGTTGGTTTTAATAGGATAATTTGGAACTCTCAATAGCTTACAAAAGGCACAAAAGGCATCTGAGAGGCATGAACTGCCCTACGGGGCAATGATAATCAGAAACCTGTCATCTGCTTGGCAAGGTCTCTATAAAGAGTAGAAAGATTTCTCAAAAGAGATAATTTGTACAATGTGAAGAAATGAAATTTTTCTAAACATTGTTGATATTTAACTCCTTTCTTTCCAAACTGATTTTACCAAAATAGATTTCACTATAGATCCCAGAACAGTGGTAGGAATTCAAGATTTAACATTTAAATAAACTCAACTGAATTAAAGCCATTTCTCCCCCCGCCCCCCCTAAAAATACTGATAGGTTTCTTAACCCTGAAGACAGATAAGCGACGTCACGGGCTGCGGGTGGCGCCTGCTCCTTACTTTCTCAGGTCCCTGATGTCTTCATGGCTGACTGTGTGCAGAGCTCCTTTCTGTGGTCTGTCTAACCGCAGGGACCCCGGGGAGGCAGGGGGGGAAGTTTCACATTTTATCGTAGTCTTGTCATCTCGTACCTCTTCTCTGGAATATGGCAACTGAGGGGCGAGAGAAGCACAAGTTTAGTTAACAGGGGACTGTGAACACAAAAGCCACAGAGGCCTTCCATTCTAACTACCAGCTTGACGCTATGCTTTCTGCCAGCACAGTCTCCCTTCAGCCTCGTGCCACACTGAAGCTGCGGGCCGGGCCGTGCAGCACCGGGAATGCAGAGCAACCAGCGTCCCGTTCCAGCCCCCACAGTCCTAAGTAAATCTTGAGGACAATGGGGGGTGGGGAGCAAAGATTTGAACAACGGCCACAAAATTCATTGTTATAAAGTTTTGATGGTGTGAATTCACAGCAACACGGATCCTCCAACAAATAGGTTTATCTTCTGGTGCCTTCAAAAGAAACACTAGAGTGGGCAGAACACTTTGGGCCACAACTGGGCAACTGTCTTTCTTTCTGGGAGAGAGGAATAAATGTGGAACAGCCCACGGCACACACACGCGTGTACGGGTTGGGTTTACTTCTCACTAGCGTGGGCTGAACTATATCAGCAGAAACACTCACATGCAGTCCACAAACCTTCTGTTCAATAGGAGTAGATAAAATAATCCTAGGCTTATCATTAAAAGATGGCCTCTTCTGGACTTTTTCAGAAAAGTTTTCTTTTGGCACTAGAATGTGAATGTGGCTGTGTGCTGAAGGACACAGACGGTAGTAATAACTGCGAGCCCTGCTCAGGGTCTAGGCAGGGCTTGCTTATTCCTAATGTTTTCTGGTGTTGAGTGAGAGTAGCTTTCACAAAGCATGAAGATCAAGCATCTATATAAACAATAAGACATGAACAGCAAACTTATGCTTTTTAAGTTTATTTCTTTTTAATTTATTTTTTAGAGATGAGGTCTCACCATGTTTCCCAGGCTGAAGAGCAGTGACTATTCACAGGTGCAATCACAGCTCCCTACAGCCTCAAACTCCTGGCATCAAGTGACCCTCCTGCTTCAGCCTCCTGAGTACCTGGGACTGAGGGTGACTGCTATCATACCTGGTTTGAACTTCTGCCTTTCAAATAGGACAGTGTAAAGTATATCAACCCAACTGTAGCCAGCAGTGGCTCAATAAGAATCAAGCAGACTAGTGAAAAGGAGCTGAGGTCACTGAGGACATAATTTTAACGAGCAGTTCAGACAAAGTTAGATCCTCCATCTTTCTCAACTTCTGATTATAATCATGAGACAATGAAAGGCTTAAACAGCTAGATATTGTCAATATGAAACTTAACAGTTTCAAAATTCAGATTAAAACAATCATTTGTTTAAAAACAAAAACCAAGAAGAGCACAGGTAGCCGTCCATGTGGTAGAGATGACAACACACTCTCCCTAAACTACCAGCGGTCAAGGAGCAAAGCCCAGCAAAGCCCAGCCGGGGGCCAGCAGCTCCCTCAGGATAGCCTCCAGGCACACCCAGCCCCATCTTTGCTCCACCCTCCGTGCTGGACAGATTCCTGCCTCTGTGGCACCTCTGATGCTACCAGTAAGCAGAGAAGTCTCGCAGTCTACACCAGGAATGCTGAAGCTGAAGAGGGGGCGACAGTCAATCACGGGCTGTGCCTGCTCCGCCCCTGGTACTCTGCAGAGGGCTGGCTGAACCCTCCCAACGTCCTGAGAACAAGGCCCTGCAAAGCCACCAGGCAGCACACAGAGGCTCCGTGAACAAGGCTAGGCTATGAGGCCTGAGTGTGTATCAGCACACACTTCCTCACTGAGAAAATCCTGCTATTAAACAAACAAACCCAAAGACAAGCCAGCTGAACTAAAGGATGTGCTGTGTGTCTTATCGTGGCTGGGGTAAGCTGCCGATCTCACTGCAGACAGGCCCGAGGCTGGCGGCCACCTAAAATGGCACCATTCTATATAATCTTCATTTGTCAGGAGTACAGACAAAGGCATAAACAGAACAAACCCCAGGTGACAAACTAACCAGCGACTAACAAGCAGTTTCAATAATCACCGCACTGCTCAGCCCAACAGAGCAGCTCACACGTAGTGGTAAGTCACATGCTTTGTCGGAGAACAACTGCATTTACGTCTCTGAAGGGCTGTCCGGTCACTGACCCATCAGGCAGGTTTTGGAAGACGCCACAGAATATGCACTAGAGCAAGAAAGTCATGAGAAGAGGCTTTGAGTCCACATAAGGAGTGGCCACCATGCACAACTGCTCCTGGCACACTCCGCGTCCTATGAGAAGAGGAAGGCCCCGTCTACAGTCACTCCCAGGAGAAGTGGCCCCAAGCTTCCCTCTGCAGGGACGCTGCCAGGGAGATCCGACTATCTGGAGAAAAGGCCAGACACATGGTGATGCAGTCAACAGTCCAGGTTTTGAAACCAGATAAATCTCAACTCGAATCTGCACCACACATTCTGTGAACTCTATGATTTCATTTCCACAACGGCAAACTAGGGGTTAAAATAGCATCCTGTATCTTACAGGGATCTGTGTGAGGATTAAATAACATACGGGCTGAGCTTCTCAAGTCCAAAGATCCAAAACTTGAAATGCTCCAAAATCTGAAACTTTTTGCGTATAGACAGGGTGTGCAAAGGAAATGCTCACAGGAGGATTTAAGATTTCAGGTTTTGGATGCTTGGCCAGTAAGCACAACACAAATCGCAAACTCCAAAACTCTTTAAGGCCCCAGAGTTTCTGATGTGGGATACTCAACCTGTAATATCCTGGTAAGGCACAGAGCCTGGCACAGATCAAGAGCTTACTAAATGCTAGCTATTATCATTATTGATTTCTCCCAAATCTAAAATCTACGGCTTCAGTAACTTCTTATGTTTAAAAATACTTTAGTCCAAGAGTTTGAGGTTGCTGTGAGCCAGGACACCATAGCACTGTAGCCAGGATACAGAGTAAGTCTGTGTCTCAAAAAATTAAAATTAAAAAATACCCTATCTATGGTAAATAAGCACGAAATGACTAGAAGGCAAAAAAATTGGGAGGATGACAAACTCTTACATTTGTCCCAGTGTTCCGTGAAAACCACTAAAGAATAATTTCCGGAGAACAATCACACATAAGGTGCTGGGTAGATTTAAACACTTTCTTTAAAATTCCAAGTATTTGTTCTTATATAAAGACACAACATTATATTTATAGACAATGATAGGTACCCTTCAATATGTTATGGAGATGCAAAGACATGTTAAATTACTAAATAATTTACCTTTCTACGATGTTTCCTTAAATCACTAGGCTGATAGATGCATGCAAAGAAATGAAGAGAAACCAGATTTACTGCACACTGGAAGTTAAAATTCAAGATCAGTTCAGGCCAACATATCAAAGCGGGACTGACGGGACAGACAGAGCACAACAGCACTGAGAAGACACGTAACTGTGAACAGAACAGCTTTCACCACAGAACTTAAATACAAGTTACTCAGGATTTACTAGAGAAATACGATATTATTACTCAGAGAGAGAACATTCTATTTCAACGCATGCAATTTATTGTGGCATTCTGTGTAACAAAAGGTCCTAATAATTGTCTATTCTAAGTCAAAAACCTCTCTATACTCAGTTTTCCTGAATTAAAAAAAAGCACATTATAATTTAAAATATTCTCATTGATGAATTTTTTACAATACAACTATTATAAAACTGAACACACCTACTTTTAGTTAATTACCTATTTGACATTAATGCAAAATCCTTACCTAGAATTTGATTTACAACTTCTCAATAATAAATTTATTGCTTAAAGCAAGGTTCCCTGTGAAAATACATAAGAACAAAAGCTAGCACAGTATCAGGCAGAATCTTCACATCCTATCATTTATGTAAGATATTTTAATACAAAAAACAGAGACAGTACCATATTTTCAATATGTTGATGAGATTTATAGACTGGAATATAATCATCAAAATTAAAAGGATACTGTTTGTGTGAAACCGCCATCAATTCTACACTTAGCAGATTATTTCTTCACGTAGGAAATATTTCATTCACAAATTACATAAATCCTACACAATTCAAGTAAAAACACTCACAACCACCTATATCGTGCCTCTAACCACATTTATTATATAGTCATTATATTTTATCACTATTAAGAAAAAGTATATTTTTTAATGATAAAAGCCCCAAGAACCCACTATAAAGTCACAATCCAGCACAGACTCACATATTATCACCCAGCAAGCTGCTGCCTGGTGACCTGTGCGTGCTGGAGAACAGTTACAGCACAGGGTGGCCCAGGGGCCGGGGAGCTGAACAAACTATACACTGGTGGGGAACCTGAGGTCTGGATTAAAGATGAATCTGGAGATGGCTAACATAATAAAATAAACCAAAGGATGATACAGGAAACCAAAACCAATGATGGAAGCACAGACCATCAGCCAGCACTCAGAACTATGAAACCAGGAAAAAGATTCACATGACTGGCTTTACAAATGCTCTGGAAGGAAATAAGCATGAAAACACAAATGAAACAATCAAAGAGTTTAAATATTAGCTAATTACTCAATAAAGTTAGTTATGAAAAAAGTATGTCAAAGTACTGCAAAGCAGATGGGCTGCCCCTCCAGTGATCCGGCTGAGCCAGTCATGTGCCACCAACACCACAACGCAAATGAAAATGGGCGGGGCAGACAGAAATGACAGAAGGGCAGCTAGAAAGCAGGAGGCTGTAAACGTGGTCAGACGTGAAATACGGTTTCCAGGCGATGTGCTCACAAAACCTAGACCAATTACATGAGAAAGTCTTAAACATCCTTTAGAGCGGCACACTTTGCCACAAAACACCGCAGGCCATCTCATTTCCCGGGAAAGTGACCACAGGCTGAGGAGTGAGGAGGCTGTGAGCAGCCTGGCTGTGGAACCTCATTACTAATTTTCTTTCCCCTGAACTGCACAGCCTGGAACCCTGTTCACGTCCCTAAAGGAAAGAGATAGTGCTGACTCCTGCTCATTTTTCTACAAGCTCTGGTGTTTGCCTGTATTTACTCTATTAACTTTCCACTCCTAAAAAACAGAAACTCCCTTCTGGCTGCTGTACCCTGCACGGCTGCCCAGGCCAACTGTCACACAGACTAATGGTGGCACGCCAGCCTGGTCATCCAAATACTAGAATCAACTTGGCACAGTTGAATGATTAAACATTAGGTTGAAGAGCTTCAGCATCGTAGAATGACAAATGTACTTGATTTTCTTCTGGGAAGTTCATAGTGTCCAAGACTTCAAACAGGTATGTGGGGTGAGGACGCTACACAGAAAGGGTGACACTTACTAGGGTCATGATGCCCAGTCTGTCCACTTCCCTGGCCGGGCTGTGGGGGATCCTCCTTGGGGTGGAGCGACCGCTGCCTGGGGGGGAGGAGCCGGCAAGTGAGGAGGCAGGATAGGGTGGGATGGAACTCATGGATCTAAAGCGACCAAGACTGTCTAAACTCCCACTGCCAACTCTGCTTTCAATCTCCTCGGCTCG
The DNA here is from genome assembly GCA_963574575.1 of Galagoides demidoff. Classification (NCBI taxonomy): domain Eukaryota; kingdom Metazoa; phylum Chordata; class Mammalia; order Primates; family Galagidae; genus Galagoides; species Galagoides demidoff. The sequence continues at coordinate 17,910 of CAUYQV010128731.1, read as the reverse complement.
CTGCTCGGTATTTTCCTTTTCTTCTTGTATCAACCTACAATAGAAACAGAAGCAGTCATCCTTTATTAGCAAATAGAGTCACACGTCTGGATAAAAAACATCTGCTTATACTCTAAATGCGTAAACTCCAATAATAAGTTGCTCAAATGTTTAACACGTCGGCTAAAACCTTTGGCTTTTAATCTTCTAAAATACACTGTAACAATAAATAAATGTTCCAATGACTATGGTTAAGTTGGTATTGGTGTCATTCATGTTGATTTTACTTATTTACACTACAATTTTTTTTTTTTTTTTTTTTTTGCAGTTTCTGACCAGGGCTGGGTTTGAACCTGCCACCTCCGGCATATGGGGCTAGCGCCCTACTTCTTTGAGCCACAGAGCCACCCCTACACTATAATTTTGAAAGGGGCTGGCTGGTAGCCTGCAGTTGCAACTAACAATTTCCTTACTAAGTAAGGGATAATTAAATTTTACATCCTTTATCTCCTCCCTAAAGCTGTACCTTTAATCTACAGATTTCTTCAACTGGAAATCAGAAACTCTAATACAAATAATTGATCCACAAGCAATGTGAAATTTTCCAAACCCTGAACACCCAGGCTGGAGTACACTGGCATCATCACACTGTAATCTCAAACTGCTGGACCCAAGTAATCCTCTCACCTCAGCTTCCTAAGAAAGTAGAACTGTAGCGCCCACCACCACACATAGCTAATTCTTTTTTTTTTTTTTTTTTTTGGTGACATGTCTCCTTCTGATGTCCCAGGCTGGAGTGCCACAGCATCATTAGCTTAGTTCACAGCAACCTTAAATTCTTAGGCTCAAGCAATCCTCCTGCCTCATCCTCCTGAACACCTGGTTAATTTTGCTATTTTTAGTAGAAGTGGGATCTCACTCTTGCTCAGGCTGGTCTTGAACTCCTGAACTCAAGCGACCCTTCCACCTCAGCCTCCCAGAGTACTGAGATTACAAGCATGAGCTACCATGCTCAGCGTAATTCTTTAATTCTGTTTGTCTTTCTATGATGTACAGGCTGATCTTAAAATTCTGGGCTCAAGAGGTCCTCCCACCTTGGCCTCCCAAAATGCTGGGATTACAGACCTGAGTCACTGTGTCCATTTTAAACATTAAACTCTTTAGACTAAATTAAAATATAGTTTTGTTTGGGGTTTTTTGTTATTGTTTTAGTTTAAATCAAAGAAAAGTGTCACCTGCTGGAATTCTCTATCAGCTTCACATGAATTTCTGGATTCATGTTAAGCCACGATAATTCAGAATTCAAGATTAACGCTATTCTACCTAAAGTCTTGGGGATGACTACACAGTGGTTTTATATCTGACCTATGCCTGTAATCATTATTCCAACATCAAAATACAAAAACCTTGTAGCAATCCTTCTAATTAGAGTTCTACTCACACATTCTAAGAAAACTTGTTTTTTGGTCATTATTACCAGAAGAGTAGCTGCAAGTCAGTGTACAGAACTTACCTTTTATACCACTTCGACTTACTGCATAAACAAAATCACTTTTATCTAGCAATACTTTATCTTAAACATACTAAAATATGATCTTTTCATATTTCCCATAACTATAACACTATTTTTCTGAGCTCTTCACCAGTTGTAAACACAGCACCTGAAATCAGTGTATGAAGCCAAACACAGGCAGCATATCCACTTCCCACTAAGCTTGCTGGAGCCTTCTCTTCTTTACCTCACCCTCTAAGTAGAAACTGGCAAAGATCCCAAAAGCAGACCCTGAAGGCTGCAGGATTCCACATATGTGGCCACTCTTCATTTGGACTCAGGCTGGCTGTGTGGCCGTGTCAGGCCTGAGGCCACAGGGCAGACCTCATAGCAACCCCCCCCCCATATTGCTGTGCCCCCAGACCAAGCCAGCACAGACAGTGGTTACCTAAGGCCTTGTAATCACTATTCCTTAGTTTCCATCCCACAGGTGGCCCAGTGTTTTATAAATTTCCTATTAAAACTGCTAATGAGTTATTGAAGAAAAGAAACCTTTAAAATACTTTTAAGACTTGGTGGTGCCTGTATCTCAAGCAGCTAGGGCGGCCAGCCACATATACCAGAGCTGGCAAGTTCGAGTCCGGCCTGGACCTGCCAAACAATGCCAAGTACAACCAAAAATATAGCTGGGCGTTATGACGGGCGCCTGTAATCCCAGCTACTTGGGAGACTGAGGCAAGAGAACCGCTTAAGCCCAGGAGTTGGAGGTTGCGGTAAGCTGCGACACCACGGCACTCTATCCAGGGCTATAGCTTGAGGCTCTGTCTCAAAAAAAAAAAAAATATATATATATATATATACACATTGATGAGACTCAAAAGATTCAAACACTCATCATCTGACCACTCATAGTCCTGTGGTGAGCAAATTCTCACTCTATGTTAATTTAACCTAAGGAAAGGCAAGTACAAATGGGAATATATAAACCTTCCACTTCCACTGTTCTGTGCCCGGCCCCCACTGTGTGATAGGCCTCTGTGGCGCTGGGGATGCACAGGTGGCAGGTGGAGGCTACAACTCCCTTTGGAATTCAGAGTCAAGGGGACATGGTGGCTGGGAAGGGGTCCTAGTAGACTTTCCCTCTTACCTCCTACCATCTGCTTCACCTCTCAGGCAGCCTGGGCTCTGCCACCTCTCCCAGTGAGCTGCAGCAGCCCTGGCAGTGGCCTACGGAAGGACCTGACTGCTTCACTCAGCCTCTTCCCAACTCCCTGCCATGCACATTTCCCTATGCCAGGGTCAGGGAGGGGGGTCCACCAGCTGGGGGCTCTGAGCCCCATAGCACTCTCCAACTGTGTTGTCAGTTTTCAGGGGCAGAAGCCTAACATTCCTCACCCCTGGCTCTGTCCTACACAAGGGGCCCAGTCCCATGACTGTGGGGAGGGTGCACTGGTTACTTGGATTTTACAATGAAAGGTAATCTTGGGAACTTGAAATTCTTTTTTTTTTTTTTATTGAGACAGTCTCTCACTTTCTCACTCTTGGTAGAGTGGGGTCATATAGCTCATAGCAACCTCTAATTCTTGGGCTCAAGTGATTCAGCCTCCTGAGTAGTTTAGACTACAGGCACCCACCACAACACCTGGCTATTTTTAGAGATGGGGTCTCGCTCTAGTTTACAAAGTCTCAAACTTGTAAGCTCAGGCAATCTGCCCACCTCAGCCTCCCAAAGTGCTGGGATTATAGGCATGAGCAACCACACCCAGCAGGAACTTGAAATACTTTGTTGTGTTTTGTTTTGTTTTTGAAACTTAAAATTTTTTAAACAGTTTAAGTAAGTTCTATTACTATGGAACACTTAGAAAATATTGACAGTATTTCAAGACTTTCCCGAGACTCCTCGGGACAACCGTGTTCTGTGTGAGTGGGGTGCACAGCGCACACACCTGATCTCTTTGTTGATGGCGTCCAGCTGCTCCTGAAGCATCATGGCTAATGTCTGTGCATCTGCCTGCCCGCTGGGCGACAACAGGTCAACAGAGCTGAGGAGAGTGTCTCTGTCATCCTCACCATCAGACACATCAACATCACTCTCAAATGCTTGTGCTACATTTGCCAAGACACTAGCTTGTTGGGCACGTTCCCAGTCCTGTTCATTCAGAGTTTGTACCTATAAACAAGAAAACCAAATCTCAGCAGACTGAAAACAACATTAGTTATAGGAACTTAATTTAAAAATTGTCTAATGGAAGCTCAAAAGATTTTGGAAAAATGAATCCCTGACATCTTTGGCAAACAGTATCTAAGAAATAGGGCAGGCGCTGGGCACAGCAGCACACATCCATAATCCCAGCACTTTGAGAGACCAAGGCAAGAGGATGACCTGAGACCATCCGTATTTGCCTTTCCTTTTCTTAAATTAATATAAGCTAAGTTCAAAACCAGCCTGGGCCACATAGCAAAATCCCCATCTCTATAAATAATTAAAAAATTATCCAGACATGGTGATATGAGCCTCTAGTCTCAGCCACTCAGGAGGCTGAGGCAGGAGGACCACCTGAGCCCAGGAGTTCAAGACTGCAATGAGTCATGACGACGACACTGTGCTCCAGCCTGAGAGACACAGCACAGACTGGGGGGCAGGATGATAACCCATTACTTACTTAGATAGATTGTCTTATAACTTTTCTTTTCTTCTTTGTTTAAGACAGAGTCTCACTGTCCCTCAGCTTTAACGCAGCGGCATCATCAAAGCTCACTACAACCTCCACCTCCTGGGCTTAAGCAATCCTCCTGCATGGCCTTCCAAGTAGCTGGGACTATCAGCATGAACCACTATGCTCAATTAATTTTTCTATTTTTAGTGAAGACAGGATCTCAGCTCTTGCTCAGGCTGGTCTTGAACTCCTGAGCTCAATTGATCTTCCTGCCTCGGCCTCCCACGGTGCTAAGATTGCAGACCTGAGCCACTGTGCCCAGCCAATATTAACATCTTAATGTGTACCTGAAGCATTTCTATGACGAGATTCACAACGGAGAAATGACAGAATCAGAAATAAAAATTGAAAATCAGCCAGGAAAAGTGCAGGGTGATAAAGAAAAATCTGGGGTTCAACACATCAGCAGGTTCGCTATAGTGAACAGTCAACTGTACATTTCAAAATAGCTAGAATAATTCACAAAATCTTAAAATAAAGAAACGATACATATTTAGGTGATGGATATCCCAATTACCCTGATTTCACTATATGAATTTTTCAAATTATCCTATGTGCCCTGAAAATGTGTACATTTAATATAGATCAATTAAAAAATACATGTATGCCCCACTTAGCCATGCTAGTGGGAAGTTTTTTATTTTATTTTATTTTATTTTTTTAATTTTTTGAGACGGAGCCTCAAGCTATCCCCCTGGGCAGAGTGCCATGGCATCACAGCTCATAGCAACCTCCAACTCCTGGGCTCAAGCGAGTCTCCTGCCTCCGCCTCCCAAGTAGCTGGGACCACAGGCACCTGCCACAACGCCCGGCCATTTTTTGGCTGCAGCCATCATTGTTGTTTGGCGGGCCCGGGCTGGGGATTTGAACCTGCCACCTTAGGTGTACGTGGCTGGCGCCTTAGCCGATTGAGCCACAGGCACCAAGCCGGGAAGTTTTTTAAAAATGATTCCATCCACATCAGTTGCATTCACCTCAGTTGCCATAACATTTTGCAAGTGTTACCTAATCTGAGTTTCCCAATCCTCCTCCCTTTTCTGAGGCTGGTACTAACAAGCACAGCAACAAGCACAAGACAGCAGCGAGATGAAAGAAACAAGATAAAGCCCTGCGGAAGCTGCTTCTCAGCACCTGTGTGCCGGCCAGTTGCAGAGAAATGCAGCAGCTCAGGTAGAAAAGGTATCCCTATGCTTTTCCTCGCACAGAAGGCACGGCGCACCCCTCCCCTGCCACAAGACTCTCCAGCGTCCCTCCTCAGGCCGCAAAGCTGCAGCACCTCCTGGCCTTCTCCCCCAGCCAACAGGCCTGCTGCCCTCTGCGTGGCCCTTTCCTCCACCTGGGCACCAGCCCAGCTTCTGGTGTACATGAGGGAAGTCAGTTTTCCACTGATTCTTCCTTATTAGCACAAGAACATCTCCCACCTTAAGACACCAAAACAGAACCCCCGCCCACCCCAGTCTTCCACCACTTCCTCACTCCAGGGAGCTACATTCATCCATCCTCCCTCCCACCCCTTGCTCAGTCTGCCTCTGAGCACCTTCTCTAGCAAAACTACCCTGCTCAAGTGCCAACAAAGTCCAGCTCTGACAGCCACTGGCCAGTGTCATCTGTGCATCAGGAGCGGTCAGGTTCAATTGCCCCCCCCCCCCCCGTTCCCTGGAGCACTCATTCCCCAGGCCCCGGCACCCACCCTCTCCTGGCCTCTTCTGCCCCTTGACACGTCACTATGGAGAGCCCAGAGTGACGTCAATGGCATCTGTGGGTGACCTCATCTTATCCCATCTTTCTCAACACTGTCTGCACGCTCACAATCCCCATCTTTACCTCTCATTCTGGACTTCTCTTGTGGGTTCTGCACTGGACTGTCCCATGGCCAGCCTGACTGGATATCAGACAGTCCTGGCAGCCTGAACACAGCCAGGCCTCCCCCAGGCTTCCTCCTCTCAGAAAGCAGACTCCTCCCTGCAGCCGGGGTTCTCCCTCCTCCCCGAGTTCCAACCCTGCAGCAGGCCTTGCATCTCCGCCTAACAGTGTACCCCAACAGCTCCTTCTCTTCCCTCTCAGACCCTTGTTCATATGTTGCCCTCAGGGCAATGTCTCCCTGACCACCCAGCTCAGAATTCTTATTCCCCCTCATGCTCTACCCCCTTCTCTAGTATTACTACCTGACACATTGGGTGGCTTAAAAAATATCCACATACTCTAACACTCTTGCCTGAAGAGGCAGAGGGGATTCTCTCCCCTCGTGTGAACAGAACGCTAAGATTCATGTGGACAGCAGAATAAAGCGGCAGTGAAGGAGTGCATTCCAAGACCTAGAGCTCTCTTAGAACATGAGCTCCGGGGAAGCCACGGACACAGTGGGAGGACCCCCAAGCAGCCTGTGGACAGGTATACTGGGGGAGACTCAGACCTCCTGCCCACACTGCAGCCCATTAAGACCCTGAGTGACAGCCGCCTGGCCTGCTGCTGGCGAGTTCCCGGCAGCTGGGAAAGGAGCTAACGAGTATCATCATCCGCTTACTGCCTGTCTCCTCACTAGCACGTGCACTCGGGGTGTAGGCGCCTGTGGTCCACATGGGGACTGGCAGCTGGCTAAGTGTGGGCGCTAAGTCACACAGGAGTGTGTCAAATGCGCACTGCTGAGGGGTCTGAACGGCTAAACGGAAACTCTTTCCACTGAATGAAGAATGCATGTGTTCATTCATTTTTTTTTTTTTTCAGACAGAGCCCGAAGCTATCCCCCTGGGTAGAGTGCTGTGGCATCACAGCTCATAGCAACCTGCAACTCCTGGGCTCAAGCGAGTCTCCTGCCTCCACCTCCCAAGTAGCTGGGACCACAGGCGCCAGCCACAACGTCCAGCTATTTTTTGGTTACAGCCATCATTGTTGTTTGGCAAGCCTGGGCTGGATTCGAACCCGTCACCTTAGGTGTATGTGGCTGGCGCCTTAGCCACCTGAGCCACAGGCGCCGAGCCGTGTTCATTCATTTTTAATTACTGCTTCAAATCCATATTAATTAGTATTGTATTTAAGAGAAGGCTGTACTTTTTCAGAATGTCTTTTTTTTTTTTAAGCCCTAAAAATAAACTCTTAGCCAGAGAAAAATTAGAGGGAAGTTAAGAAGGGGAGTGAGCCATCCGCACTCTCTCTCCAGAGCAGTTCAGAGCCAGAATGCGTGCAAAGGCCTTGCCTTGGAAGGCTCTTCCCTCAGGGCTGCCAGGCGGCCTTTCTGGGAACGCCGCAACACTGCGCTGGTGCCGTAGGAATCAGCGTGTCCATCAGCAACAGGGAACCTGAAGTCGGGGACACTGCCCAGGTGGGGTCGGCTGAAACGTGAGAAAGAAGAAGGGTTGTTACAAGAAGAAAAATAAACTTTCTAATTTTTGGCTAAGGCAGAACCTGTCAATTTAGAAAACAGGCTTTCCAGAGAAAAAGGTCTCCAAGGAGGGCATCTCTCTGGCTTGCCCAGGAGCTACATGCTGGCCACTCTGGGCCAGCGTTTAGTCTTTCAGCACCACTAGGTGGAAAGCCTCGCCCTCCAGGAAAACCACTGCAGCTGGCCACAGCCACGAGCTGAGCCAGACAGAATCCAGTTGCCTGGAGGGTGGAGAGACCTGGGGTCCCCTCCCCGGCCGGGCCCCACCTCTGAAGCCCCTTCAACCAGAGGTGGGCTTCTACAAACTGGATCTGGCCGCTCACTTCAGACATGTGTGCAAGTATATTAGCAGAAAACCAATCCCCTCACCTGAAGAAGCACCTAGAGAGAAGGCAGCAGAGCTCTGAGGTGCTGGAGTGAGCCACTGTGTGGTTCCAGAGAGGGGCTGGGCAGCAGGGGGCGAGCGCTGCCATGGCACCTGCCACTTCTGTCTGGGACAACTCTTGGTCGCCTACTCTAGGAACCCCTGGTTCTCTGGGAAAGAAGGGTGGCCCCCTTCATTTTCAGAAATCCTCACGAGGCAAAGATCCTGGGAGACAGAGCCCATTCCTCCGACTGCGCTGAGTTACACAGAGAACCCCACTTGACTCTCCAGACCACATGCACACCAGGGCCAGCTCCACACGCCCCACACGCCAGCACACCTACCTCTGGTTCACACACCCAGGACCGTGTCTGCAGGAAATGGCTCTGTTCAGTGTTATGTGAAAAGAGTGACTGCCATAAGATGCCAAAGTCTGGAATTTCCCTTTGCTCACAACTTTCCTGTTACTTCCCCTGTTCTCTCAGAATTAACGAAATTGCTCCTTAGACCATTTCTTGGTCAGGGTTTTGAAACATTCTGAAACTGGACAAAAGCTATATACACGCAATAAATACCGTGTGTGCTCTGGACGGCTCATGATCCTCTGAAGCCCCCAAAGCTACCTCACCAGGATGCCCTCTCCCAGGCTGGCCTTCCTCCTACTTAGCCCCCAGCCCATGGCCACCCATTCCCCAGCCCCATCTATTTACAGAACCCAGCTGTCAGCTTTCTTGTCCGCTCCTCCGGTGAGGCCACCTTTTCTTGCTACATTACAAAAACAAGAGGACTGATTCATTGTCAGGGCATGAAGACCAAGCCTGGGGTCTGAGGGCCTCAGGGCCAGCCCCCAATTCACCCTTCCCTCGGCCCGTATCAACCTCCACCCTCACAGCCTCTCCCCATAGCCTCCCGAGGTGAAATCTCAGGTCTGTCTACTTGAGCAAATCCTGTCCTCCGGAGGACCTTTGTCTCCTCTCTTCAGACCCACAGGACCACCTCTGACCCAAGCCTCGGGGCACCCTGCTACCTCCTCAGAGCTTCTAGAGCAATAGATCCTCTCTTGCCATCACTCACTTTCAGCCTTCTGTGGCTGGCAAACGTGGGTGAGCCTCCTCCACCTCCAAGTGCCCCCCAGCTCCACCAGCCTCGAGGCGTGGCGGCAGCTCCTCCTGTCACTTTAGAGGGATGGCTCTGAGTCACTTCCTCACATCCACTACTCACGCAGCACTTTCTTAGACACACTTCTCACTCACTGTCTCCATTGCTGGAGTGGCACTAGCTACTCACCACTGAGGATCTTCCTCACCAAGTCCAGAGACTTTTCTCTGGCCCTGCCTTCCCCTACCCACTCCTCCTCTGCAAACACGTATGCTCTCTGGGTAGTCCTCCGTCCCCTGGGGTCAGAGACACGAGGGTTCTGACTCTGACTCTCCAGTGTTGTCTTCACTGATTTCCATTCCCGCTTTCTAGGAGCAGGTTCAGTGGGGACCAGCCACCAGATACCCCAGACCTAACAACACCATGAATTTGCAAAGGCAGAAGTGTGTACAAAGACCCCAAGTTTCTCCTTAATCATCTTTCAAGCAGGAACCTGTTTCCTATAGACTCATGTCAGCAGTCCACTGTTTCACTCATGTTTCACTCATGTTTCCTAAAAGATAACTCTCACTTCCAGTAAAGAAACAAAAGAAAAACTTCAACACCTTAATGAGAAAGACTGACTCTAACAATGAGCAGGAAAAAAATAAGAATGCAGGAGGCTCACATGCTGGGCCGTCTGCCAGCCGCACTCACAGCCAAGTGAGGACCTCCTACGCCAGCCTGCTCAGTCATATCTCAGCAGACTTAAATCAATACGTGAATTCGTTTTTTTGAAAAGCCAGGTATGGGGGAATGTGCCTATAGTCCTAGTTACTAGGGAGACTGAGGCAGAAGGATTGCTTGAGCCCCAGAGTTTGAGGTCAGCAATAATAAGGTCTCATTTCTAAAAAAATAAAATAACATGTCCTAAACTTTCAGAATCTCTTTAAAAATATTAGAAATCCCAAATAGTGTACTATATTCCATGAATCCCAAGGTGCTTCTCAAATTCCAGCTGTGTGGCACCTCCCTGAGCAGCCTCCTGGGAGTGCAGTCACCCTCCCATGAATCCTAGCCCTGCCATCTCTCACCTTGGGGTCTATCCTCCTATCCCTCATCAGGAGGATCACACTCCACCCAAATCAATGTATCCCAACACTGACTGATCATGTGCCACCGTCCACAGCTCCTCTGTGTGCCTGACTATGACACTAACATTTTTCAGGGACCCAGCCCTAGCCCTGGGCTACTTCACTCCTCTTTGCTGCCACTAAGCCACAGGCTCTGTGAAGTCAGGCACGCGCCCTGCTCAGCTCCACTGGTGGGCCCTTACAGACAGACGGCAGGCACCGCCAACACAGCTGCTGCTTGGTTAGCATCATACCCATGATGGAGTGAAGCACCTCTCAGTCTCATCTGGTCCAGTTCAGCCCTCAATGCTTCAATATTTAAGACAAGCTGATCCTACAAAACAGTGAAAGACTTAACTTTATAGCTGCTCTTTTAGGTTTTAAAACAATTTGCTTTAAATGTGCTCAGATGTTGAGTATAATCATAACAGGTTAAACGAGCAGTTTACACACCAAACACTTAACAATTCTGAGAAAATTTTCTCTAAGATTATTGTGGCAAACATAACATCAACACTACCAAATTAACTTTGCAAACTTTAATGAACTAAAAACTGTGTCTTAGTCATAGAAAGTTTACAGGAAGATAAACACCAAACCATTACCAATTATTAATTTTGCAGACAGAAACAACTCTTTCAGGGCAAAAGGTAAACAACATTCGCTTTCTACTGTACATCACTGCACTGTTTTTAATAGTCTTATACAAGCACATATTCATTCCTGTGTCCTCGGCACACCTGATCTTATCTCTGGATCTGTGCCCAATACAGTAGCCACTAGCCACACATGGCTACTGAGCCCTTGAAATGGGCTAGCCAAACCTGAAGTGTGCTGTGACTATGAAACACACAGCGAATTTCAAAGACTTATATGGAAAAAAGAATATCAAGTAGCTCATTATTACTTTCTATTAATGCATTACAAAATGATAACATTTTGGATATACTGGGTTAAATAAAATTAACTGTATCATTTCTTATTACTTTTTATAATACGGGTTATTAGAAAATTAAAAATTATGACCAGACCAGCATGGTGGCTTACACCTATAATCCTAGCACTCTGGGAGGCAGAGGCAGGTGGATCGCTTGAGGTCAGGACCAGCCTGGGCAGGAGTGAGACCCTGTCTCAACTAAAAATGGAAGTTAGCTGGGCGTGCTGGCACATGCCTACAGTCTCAGCTTCTCAGGAGGCTGGGCTGGGAGGATCCCTTGAGCCCTGGAGTTCCAGCCTACAGTGAGGTATGAGGATGCCACTGTACTCTGGCCTGGGTAAGAGAGTGAGACTCTCTCTTAGAAAAGAAAAAAAAATAGAAACGAAAGAAAAATTGAAAATTATGTATCTGGTTCATATGGTATGTCTGTTGGACAGTATTGCTATGGAAGAAAGCTCTATGCTAATATTTTATTTGTAAATATACCTAGAAAGAATTTTCAACCATACACATTGACTCTAACACACAAAGATATTCAATGTACAAACCAGGAGTGCTATAAACCTCACGGCAGTGGACTGTGAGAGCCAGAGGGCAAGTTCATCTACCCTCTGCCAAGCACCTGTAGTAATCCTCTGATAGGTGCCATTCAGTTCAGCTCTCAACAGTTGCAAAAGGAATCAGAGAAGATTTTTTAAGTACCTTATCATGTTGCGTTTCTTCTAATTGCTTTTTTGCATTTTCGACTTCTCGTAACAGAGAATTCTGAAAAAGACCAATAGTCCCTTTACTGTTTAACATGTTGCGATACATAATATATCTACAACAATTTAAAAAGCAAAGTGCCCCAGAAAGGGAAGGGATCAGATGAACACACCAGCGAGCTGTGTTTCAGTCACACACTGACTGTGACCACTTCTATTCACATAAAATCTATTCCCTCACTGACTCAATTTTCTAAATGTTGGTATGTCAGGTTCATGGTGCAAGTTTATTTTAATCAGTTTAACTGGGTTATACTAACTTCTAGATTTTGCAATTCATTGGTCACTTGGGAAAACTAAAATTATGTTTCAAATGTGTAATTAAAATCCAAGATAAAAACATTCCTACCTTAAGGGTAGTCCACTAATCAAGGAGGTAAGGTGCTCTATCTGTTGTTCTCTAACCATGAACTCTGAGTCAGTGTTGTATAAAACACATGTATCATAATTACTGGTCTCCCTCAAATGAGCTCCTCAACTAGAAGAGCCAGTTTCAGGGAGTTTCTGAGTCTTATCTCAAGAGGCACTGGTGCAGGCAGGCCAGGTTCTATCAGACCTGACCCCAAACGCAGCCCACTAGAACGTCACTGACACGGGTTCTAGGACGTCCCTTCTCTCTGGTGACGGCCAGCACACCTCAGTGACAGGAGGAGGAATGAGAGAATATTTGGTTTCAGCTGATTAGATCTTTTATACCACACTCCTTAGTGTTCCATTTATAAAGGAGACAAAAATTAACTTCTAAAGCAAAGGCGATAAAGAAAGGGAAGAGAATTGAGCCAAAACCGGGGGGGGGGATTCTAGTGTAGGTGCTGGAAAACTAGGACCCACTAGCCATCCTGCCCACTGCCTGTTTTTATAAATAAGATTTTTTATTGGAACACAGTCACATCCATTCACTCATGTGTTCTGTATTGTCGCATTTGTGCTAATTACTGATTAGCACAAAATTATTTAATTCTGCAATTCAGAACTATCTGGTCCTTTATAGACACCACTTGCTTACTCCTGCCCTAGTAAGAATGATACCTAATTTTCCATACAGGCAAATGAGGCAAGGACACAGCAAACAGTGAGTTAACTCAGCGTCTAGATAATAGTCTGTTACTTTTTCCACTCTAAAGAATCATCCCCATTTCCCATCGTGCTTGCCAACCACTATTGTGCATCACGCCTCAGGAGAGGAGGGACGGCCTCTCTGTAGAGGGAGGGAGGGCTCCAGGGTGACATGCGGTCTGCCCTACCTTGTCCTCCAGAGCAGCCATCCTCTCCTTCAGGTGGAGCTGAAGCCTCTCGTTAGATTCTGAAAGCAGCTTGTCAACAGTATCTGATAAACGTTTGTTATGTTCTTCATTCATTTTTTCTCTCTGCCTTGCCTGAAATAAGAGAATCAGAGACTTATAAACTTGAAGGAAACATTTGCTCATTCTTGCAGAAGTGTAGGGATCAAAGTGGTGGCCTGAGGGCAACCCACTGGCACCATCACCCCGGATGCCCCTCCCTGCCATCTTCAGTGGCCCCATGCATGGAGAAACACGGAGACAAGACTTGGCGAGACCCTTAACTAAAGGTCGCATTGCCTCTGGTGAACTAAGTACTCTTGGGGCCTCAGGAATGTTGCCAGACATTAACTGTCAGATGGACTTAACAGCTTTACCCACAGGAACCAGCAGACATATAAAGGAATCAGCGTACCAAGGCATTAGTAGAGGAATTTCCCTTTAAGTAAATAAAAGCTTGGGTCTGAACTCGTGGGAAGAAAAATTAATTTACAAAATAAAAGGTAAAAAAAAACGTTTTGTCTTCTGACATGGTCTCATTCTGTCACACAGGCTGCAGTGCAGCGGCATCATGACAGCTCACTGCAACCTCAAACTCCTGCGCTCAAAGGATCCTCCTGCCTCAGCATCCCAAATAGCTAGAACTATACGTGTGTTCTACTATGCCTGGCTAGTTTTTCTGTTTTTAGTAGAGATGGGATCTTGCTCTTGCTCAGGCTGGTCTTGAACTCCTGAGCTCAAGTAATCTACCCTCTTCCACCTAGAGTGCTAGGATTACAAGCTTGACACTGCACCAGGCCAAAAACTTTGTCTTAAAAACAAATTGGTCAATTGAAGAAGATGCTCACATATTTTTATTTATGCATCTACACTGACTGGATTTCTCATAATGGAAATTTTTATTAAAAGAGTAAGTATAATTACCTAGCCAGGAAAGGTGGCTCAGGCCTATAATCCTAGCAATCTGGAAGGCTGAAGCAGGTGGATTGCTTGATCTCACAAATTTGAGACCAGCATGAGCAAGAGCAAGACCCTGTCTCTACTAAAAATAGAAAAACTAGCCAGGCATGTGGCAGGCACCCAAGAAGCTGAAGCAAGAGGGATCACTTGAGTCCAAGGGTTTGAGGTTGCTGTGAGCTATGATGCCACGGCATTCTACCCAGGGTGACAAAGTAAGATTCTGCCTCAAGACAGACAGACAGACAGATATAATTACCTTAAGTGTTTCTAAAACATGGTATTAAAATTGACAAGTCTCTTTTATAAAACCATAATCAATGTGAACAGCTCTGTTTCTGCCCCTTGTGCTGCATGAACACCAGTGACAGGTAAGAGGGCAGGAGGCATTAGCAGGCAGCCCATCCAGGCAGCACCTTTGTGCCCTAACACTCCAAGTGTCTCTGTGGTGCTGAAGAGGACCCTCCCAGGCAGAGGGCAGTGAGCACGGGAGCTATGCTGTGCACTCAAGTCATGCTGCCCAGGTAGGAGGGCTGAACTCACAGACTTACTACAGGCCTCAGCAGTATGTCCAAGCCCTGCACCTTCAGCTTCCTCACTGGTGAGATGCGGGCAGTGGCCTCACCCCGCTCTCTTAAGGTTAAGGGCTGAACGTGAAGCATTCAGAATATGAGCAATTACCATGATCAAAAGGGTCCAAATGCCTCGTGCACAACACAGTGTGTCTGATACTCCTTCTTTAGAAAATCGTGCTTATTCTCTCTCAGCATTGAGTGTTTTAAAAACAAGTTAGCTTGAAGTTTACTTTTAATTACCTTATTTATAAATACCCCTATTGCAACATTTGCCCTTCATCACACCATAAACCACTTCCAATAGTGATGAAATCTGACACTGTAATCCTCTGCTTATCGGGTCAGAGTGGGTGCCTAGTGGTGTCTCTGCATGTGGCAGGGAGGGGGACTGCCTAATATGCAATCCCATCCTGACAGCCAGAATCTTCCTGGATGCTCATTTGAGTCTCCGCTGAAAACAGTATCTTGGTGTCATAAAGCTGACCTGGGGTTCTAGAACTAGATGCTTCCTGTTTCTTCCCTCAACCCACTTGTTAAAGAGAAAGCCACCAACATGCAGGCCTGGTGCCAGCTGGCCCTGGGACCGTTCTCACTGTATCTTCTCTTCCAGGGAAAGCTCTCCAGGATCCAGCCGACAGGCCCTCCAACGCCCTGTTCTCTTAATGCTCTTTTGATTGCAGCTCAGTTACAATGTTCCGCTTATTCAGAAATACTCACTGTGTGGATTTTTTATTTGGGAATGGATTATGCAGGATATGGGCTTCCTCTCTGCCTTTCAAGGGAAGGTCCTCACTCCAGCACCAGAGATTTGTAGAGGGAACTGCAGGTCCCTCCTATACCTAAGGCAGCCCCCCTGACAGGCTCTCGGCTGCAGAAGCCTTCACAGACACAGAGATCCATATATTCCCTGCAGTACTGCTGATGATCACAGATTTCTTCTAAGGCTACCAATAACCACAAAAAACCACCAATGTGTGAGATTCACATATCAGGAGACAAGGAACAGATGAGGCCACAAAATAAATGCACCAACGAGAATCAAGCTGCAGGACCCTGTCTCGACTGAGGGTACAGGCAGCACAGGAGGGAGAAAAGGAAGAGAGGCCAGTCTGCCCAGGCCACCCCTCGGAGCCCCGGCCCAGCCGACACTCACCCGCTGCAGTTCTTGATTCTTTTCCTCCAACTGTGCTTCCATCTGTCGTAACCTTTCTTCAATGTTGCCGTGCCTCTCTTCAGCCTGTCAGCAAAAAGAAGAAAACACGTAAGCTGACCTTGTGCTCACCCCACCTAACAACATGGCGTAGCTACTGCAGCAGCTGACAAGCACAACATGCTCTGTGTGGACCGTTCCCATCACGCTCACTCCCACCTCGTGAGACCCTCGGTGGCTGCGCGTGCTCAGCCCTCTCCAGTAGGTGCTTCTGAAGCATGGCTGGTGCTGGCCACTGACTGTGCTTCCCACCCCATGCCCCATCTCCAAGATCTGTGACTTTCCCCACCCTCAGATCACTGGTTACTCAGCAGGGAAAGCAGAAAGCAGTGAACACAAGTAAGGAGCAGTGCACAGGTTCTACCTTCCTAAGCTTGGAAGTAAGTTCCAACAGTTTAGCTTCCTTAGCAGCAGAGCTCCCGGAAGACAAAAGGTCAGACTACAAAGCCAACACGGGGCAAGAAAGATAACAGGGGAGAAGAGAAACCAAGACTTTAAAAGCAGATCACGGAGCGGGAGGAAAGGTTACAGCTACTGGCAACAAACTTGCTCAAAGGAACAGACACGTGACCCTGGATACCAGTATCTGACGGCCCAACACTCCCCAGTAGCAGCAGGATGCTGGGTCAGGACTCAGCACCTTCTCACTGTCCCTGCCCAGCAGCTCACCACACTCCAGGCAGGAGAAACAGGATTGCGGACAGGTGCCAACTCGGGCCTCGGCCTGCACTGCTCCCTTTGCCCGGCCAAGGCCACCAGCAGGGCAGGGCTAGGCCTTCCCTGTGCCCGGGAAGCTGCCAGCTTGCCTGGGTATGTGCCCGCAAGCTTCCCCTGTAACGGCATTTGACTGCCGCTACCTGCCTTCTTCCCTCAGGGATGGTGAGAACTCTGAGGGCAGAGACTGTGCCCTGAACATGCAGACCCAACAGTTGAACAAATGAATGAACATCACTTAAAAACACATTTTTAAGTAAATTTGAACTATAACTTCTTAATTTATTACACATTTATTTTCATTATCATTTCCTATTTCTGAGAAAAACTTCCTTTGCATGAAGCTTCTAGCCAATGCTTAAGTTAGTGACTAAAATAGGAAACAATAACTCAGGTCACACATACTGTGACCCAACAGCATACCCCTGGCAAAACTGTAGGGAGATTCCAGGATACCAAAAAGGGAGGATCGTGTCTGACACTGAAAAATTCTAACCTCAGAGAAAACAGCACTCAAAGCAAATCAGAGCTATTCATGGATTTAGATGCACTAAGGTAAGATCAGCAATAAACAAGGCACATGAACAAATCATAATCACAATCAAAATCCTGGCATCTGATCCAGAACCAAGCCCAAGACAGCACCTTGGAAAGAGCTGCTACCCTCTGGGCCAGCTCCGCCTCCACCTCGGGGAGTGTCTCGGCCTTCCTCAGAGTCTGCTGCAGCTTCTGCTCTGCCAATTCCAGGCGTTCCTGTAACTGGCGGTTTTTGTCTTCAGTCTATGAAATGAGAGCAAAGCATCACAATGCAGCAAATCTAGCCATAACTGTTTCCCACAGGTTGAAACAAACTGAATGCAGACCCTAACTGAGCTCAGTATGACGGACTCACTACAGCCCTGGCAGCTGCTTCCTGGTAAGGCTTTCCTGCTGCCAGGAATGCTGCTTCCACAGCTTCACTCCAGTGTGCAAAACGTAAACATCTCCTGCCAAACATTTGCTTTTCCTAAATATCTTTAAAGAAGTTTTAAAAGAATGGCTTGGCGCCTGTGGCTCAATCGGCTAAGGCACCAGCCACGTACACCCAAGGTAGCGGGTTCGAATCCCCAGCCCGGGCCCGCCAAACAACAATGATGGCTACAACCAAAAAATGGCCGGGTGTTGTGGCGGGTGCCTGTGGTTCCAGCTACTTGGGAGGCGGAGGCAGGAGACTCGCTTGAGCCCAGGAGTTGGAAGTTGCTATGAGCTGTGATGCCATGGCACTCTACCCAGGGGGATAGCTTGAGGCTCCGGCTCAAAAAAAGAAAAAAAGAAAAATCAAATAAATATACT